>JAHFWI010000139.1:0-247377 GCA_028554975.1 Himalopsyche kuldschensis
TTAGCAACTTACTAAGTCCTACACTGTTTTCTACTTAAATTACACATACATGCATTATAGATATTACTAAGAAAACCTGTCGGTATTTAGTAAAGTAATTCGGAGACCATATATATTACTGAGAACAAAACAAGTACGCAAATCAATTCAATTAGGGCAATGGGCTTATTAATTATTCGGTAAGAAAAATAACAATGTAATGTTATGTATGGCTTATTAATTGTTATATATTTACGTGTATGGAGTCGCGTGGACAGCTTATTAATAGCCAATACTGCAATTGTGTTGAGAATTTTTTGCCAAAGTACCAGTGCTCGCGATACGATTAGAATCTGTAGATATCTTTATATCAAAATGATACTAACCTACAACTATTTTTATATGACCCCACGTACCGTGCATCCATCACTGCTGAGTCATCATAGTGGAATAGTTTATGCTGATCTAATTATCAAAAAATAAAAAGCAAATCTCGTCTTTAATCGGTTGTCTTCAAGTGTCTTTTAATTCAACGTATTGCAATATTGCTTTCAAATCATAAATTATTGTACATTCTACTCATATAACCTTTTAGATTATTTTAAAGCATTTTTGAGATGGCTTACTTTGCTTCTTCCTTTATTACCACGTCTTCGATATATGAAGTCTCGCGCTCTTGTAATAGTTATAACATAATAACACGCAAGTGTGTATTCATTCGAAATTATAACCTAATTTTTTCTCTAGTGTCTCCATCAACTGAGTCGCAATTTAGTGCTATACCGGCGAAGACGAATGCACCAAAACTGTTGGCGGCTCAACTTTCGAAGATTTATTCAGTTTCACAAATTTTATCGTATGTCTAATTTGTTTGTACACTTTGAATTTCGAAAGACTGTCGCAATTCTACAGTAAATGTTGAAGTCGGTATAAATCCATTCGGCAAGAGATTAATTATTAAGTCATCTTCTTGTTTTTTCATAAACCGTCAAATAGTAAATTTTTACGAGTTCTAGTTTCCAGCGTGTTATAAAGAAAATATGCCTACTCGTTGACTGACATTTATCGACGGCGCGACCTTTGGCATGTTAGGATGGCTTGTAAACCAGTCAAGAAAATCGATGCATCGGAAAGCGAGAGGTGGACGTGGCCAAATTATATACAGAAGAAGCCAAATTTTAAATAATTGAAAGAAATTCACTTGTGCAGTCGATGACCACAACATGCAATAAAACTTTTTTTCCACAATGAACAGCTGTTGCGTGCTGTTATTATGACACGCATTAAAATATTTATCATTGCTGGCGACTTCACGAGGCGTAATTTTCTTTTTACATTTCCACTCCCTAGTATAGGCAAGATCAATGCGGCCTGTCTTGTCTAACTTATCCACAAGTTTTCAAGTAAGACTTGAACCAACCTATTGTTGTGTAAGTCGGGTGGGTTGTTCCATTGCGACCATTGCGTATTACATGAACCCACCATTTGGCGAAATCCTGGTTTTAAAATATTGGCTATTTTTTCTATAAACGACAACATTTTTTGAGGACTTTTCTTTCATCTGGATATCATTACCATTATATTTATATCAGTCCATTGGGTGGTATAAAGCAGTACACACTTCTGTCACTTATTTTAGCTTACCAAAACTTCAACAATAACTCTATATTGTCACCTTGGATGATTGTCACCGTCTCCAGTCTGATATAGACAATATAATAGAATGGGGAAGATGTAACAAACTTTATTTTAATATTGATAAATGCAATCTTTTATCGTTTACAAGGGGATCACGAGTATTATTTTGTCGGTATTCAATGAATGGCCGAATTCTCTCGCGGATTTCATCAGTTAAAGATCTTGGCGTACAATTTGAGAGCAAACTTACATTCAATAATCACATTAAGACTACTTGTAATAATGCATTGAAAATGTTGGGCTTTATCCTCCGTACTACCAAAGACTTTCCAGGAGTAAAAATTTTGATACTTATGTATAATTCTTTAAATTAGAATTTTTTGAATTTTGTCAGTTCAAGTACATCCGTGCACTTGGAATGCCTGAAGATGCCGAAAGGCGAAACCCGGGTCGTTAGCGACAAAACTCATGGAAAAGTACAAAATTCAAAAAATTCTAATTTGATATTGAAATTCCATCAAGCACCCTCAGTCGAAATACTTAATTGTATAATTCTTTAGTTCGAAGCCGGCTTGAGAGTGGATCGATTGTTTGGGCCCCAAGAGGTGCGAAATATGTTCTTATGGTGGAGAGGGTTCAGAAGAAGTTTTTGAGAATTCTCTATTTGAGGACATACGGATACTACCCATGGCTTTATCGAACCGATTTTCTGTTAGGCATGCTCACGTTCAATAGTTTGAATACTCGAAGAGAAATGTACCTGGCCACATATTTCTTTCGACTTATCCGAGGCCAAAATGAGAATTCCACCATTCTTGAAAATGTTAAATTGAATGTCCCTGATAATTTTTTGAGGAATCGTGAACATGAGTTGTTTGTTCTTCCAAGGGGTAGAACCAGTCTGCCACTGGGAATGTCACTGGGAAGAGCTTTAACAATTTTAAACGGCATTGCTTCGGATGTCGACATATTTCATATTGACGTGAGTGAGTTCAGACGAATACTATATTTTATGAATAAAAGTTGATTTTGTCAGAACTCATTCGGTTGACTGCCTTGAAAATTTCTAATGTGATATTAATAATATGTTTTCCTCTCTGTTTTTTTTATGACTATTGTAATTTTCATCTTATTTTTAATTTTTAATTAATTTGTGATTTTTATTATATATTTACATGTATGTATGTATATATGTTACAGCGAAAGTGTATTATCAGTGATAATATATTATCACTGGCATTTCAGTGAAAGCCTATTTTACTACATTTTCGCTAGCGAAAATATATTATCACTCGCAATAATATATTATCACTGGCACTTGCCAGTTAAATCATATTGAAACTAAATTTGACAGCTTTCAAATTCAACCTTGACAGTTTGAATTGACGTCTCTTGCAGGCCAGTGCTGCCTGTACGACAAAATCACGAATGCGCCCGGCTTACAATAAAAAAACATATTCGAGTCATTGAAATTAAATTTGACAGCTGTCAGATGATCAAACAATTTTTGATGCACGGTTTGAATTGACGTCTTTTGCGGATCAGTGCTGCCAGTATGAAAATGTCGCTGTATCAAAATATAATGCGCCCGGCTTGCACCAAATAAACATAATATGTTTGTTATTAATTATTATTAATCAAATATTATTTGAGGCATTTTTTTCTTGCGTCTGGCATTTCACCTTAAGATATCTGGTCACTTAACCATGATGAGTGTGTGCGAAACTTCATCTTTCTCTTGGACCAATCATATAGCATTATAATATATTATACTCTCCGTGATCGTGACTAGTGAAATCACACTGTCATACAAATTTATTTCTTTATATATTTTCACCGGCTAGATCAGTGAAAATATATTTTAACTAGTGATAATATAATATCACTGATAATACACTTTCGCTGTAACATATACATCAATATACGATTTTTTTAGTCGTGGATTTAAGCAGGGCTGTGGAGTCGGAGCTTATTGGCCGGAGTCGGAGTCGTCGCGGCGATTTGGCTAGAGTCGTACTCGGAGTCGGAAATTTTGAAAAGTTTGAACTTTTTATTTTTACTTATAATATGTCAAATTTGGCCATTGGCCGGATTGGTAGGGTTGATATTTAATTGAATACTCATCAATAGGAAAATTAGGGGGAAAAAAAGTGACGATATCAAACTTTTTTAGTCGTAGTCGTGTTTTTGGTCAATGTTGGAGTCTGAGTCGGAGTCGTAGTCGTAGTCGTGGTTTTGGTAAATGCAGGAGTCGGAGTCGAGCTTTTTTTTACTGACTCCACAGCCCTGGATATAAGTGTCTGTTTTGCTTACAAAAATGGGCCAACAAGGCAAGGCGCACTGCGACTGGCTTCAGATACCTCAAGTTTTAGACTGCAGACAGTGTTAATCACATCGAAATCAAAGCTAGCTATGTTTTCGTAAAAGTTGATGTATTTTACATTCTGTGAGTACATTTTTTCCACACTGCAATGGTGATGAAATTCATAACTGATTGTAATGGTGGATATTTTGATTCAACGGCTCCTTACGAATGATTGAAATTTAACAAGACAATTGGCTAACTTATTAACTACACACAGTGCTTTTTTTTTGAAAAAAAAAGGTGCCGGAACGCACTTTTTTCATAATGTACAACAAGCCCTTCCGAAGAAAGTATTTACATACCTGATAATCTTATGCATGATATTAATTTATGGGTCCTATGATACCCTATATATTCAAAAGGGATTAACAGTCAATGGCTTCCAAGAAAAGAAACGATAGTTTTAAAATAGAAAAAATAAAATTTTACAAACATGTATTAAAATTTCGAGAAAAAAAGGTGCCGGAACGCCGTTCCGCCGCGTTACAGGGTAAAAAAAGCCCTGACTACACACATTCTTTAAAATAATACTCTACTTCATACTTGATAGTTCTAGTTGCTAGTTAAACGGAATAAGATACTTAATCTATATTACAATTAAGTTTTAACATCAGACGTTTCTTGTTAAAACACTTCATTATGAGGCCATATGCCTCACATTGGAATTGGACACGGCTTGAAATTGTACCATTTTGGATGCTCGAGTTTTATACGAAAGGCCGGTTAAACGCTCCATTTCGATGTGAGAAGCCTTCGCGATACCGCTTTTCCCTAGTTGGCATGGTGAAAATGAAAACCTGAGGCGTCTTTCGTTCGTTAAAATAATTGTATTATTTTAATCCACCGAATGGGACTTGCAAGCGATGAACTAGTGCGCACCGCCGTGAAATTAGTTTATTCTATTTTTTTCATAATATGTCATTAAGGTAGCCGCGATGTTATTTTTTACGTGCTAAATAATTATTTTATTCGCTAGACTGCATAGGGAATATTTAAACATTGAGAGCTCATACCGACCAATATTTTCTTATTGTTTCTTTGGGTAGAGATTAACCTCATCCCCACTGAGCTGCTTAACGAATATTCCAAAAACAAAAGAATATAGCGATTTCGGCTATCAACAAATATATAAAATAATTTCTGTTGAATTAAAATACATTGTTATTTTTCTCACCGTATTAAGTAAGACATACGTACCTACTTATTTGAATAAAACCCATATGTTTCGCGAAAAATTTAACACTGCTAATTCTCGCCTATTTATGAATCCACCGTCTCAACATATATTATGCCAAACTTGGATGCAATCACGAATGAAAATATAATTTTTAAAAAATATCACCGCAAATATTATATGAGATATTATTAATATAAGATCTTCACATTGCCTCCCTCAATTTGAGCACGCGCTCGGCGTTGTGAACCATCCCAAATAAAATTTCCGCGAAAATGCTCGCAACTCTGAACATTTCCTCCTCAAGAACTCTCAGAATTCGTTATGTATTGTATACCCGTGCGCTATGTATATTAATATACGCCTCTTGCAGAAAGAAGCTACCGAGCATTCACCGTATCATGTTTTGTTCCACAACAATGTTTGCTTCTTGGTATAGAGTAGTTAATGTTGTTTGTATCATAGTTTTGTATCACACACTTGTAACATTTTTCGCCCTCTGAAAACAACGCCTGAGATATACCCCGTGACGGGTTTTTTTTTTGTCGAAGCGATACGATTGGTGTCGTTTTATTACGGTTGAGCCAATTATTTATCGCAACTAACTGACAAAGTAACCACGAATCATAAAACATTCTCTTCGGCCGTATCCATCACACTCGTTCATATGCCTGAAGTTGGAAGCGGACATGGAGCGGTATATTAGTGAAAAGATACATATGAAAATAAGTGACAGAAGACAGTCAGAAAAAAATACTAGTATGGACTTAGGTGCGTGGGAACTAAAATGCGGACTGTGGAATTATTGCAGTAACTTCATCAGAGCCAAAACCTTATTACAAACGTGCAACAAGATAATTATCACTCTAATTTATTTTATATTTTTTTAAATCATGTGAACTGCGGATTTCAAAATTGAGGGATTAGCTAGCCGTAAGATGGTGACCATTAATTATGCAATGATCAGTTGTTGAATGAATTTATCGGCAAAATAGTCCGATACTGAATGATAGTTATTTTCGAAATATAATATTCAGTCTAACTTAGAACTATTATCGCGTGACACTGTTTATGCTTATTAAATCTATGACACTTAATGCTATCATTGCAGTATTCTTGGTATACTTTTGAGCGCTCCCGGAAACCGAGTGTCGAGCTTAATTATGAATTAAGCACTTCCTAAAATTTTACCGCAAACCGGAAAAGTACGTCATTAGATCTCATAGTGATGACTGATGACAAAATCCAACTGTCATCAGGATTGCCGATTTGATGACAGCTCGCATACGTTCACTCAAGGATAATGGTTTGCGTCCATTGTACATGATTCAGTATTGAAATAGTATATACGCTCGTGGCGAAACGCAGAGATATACAATCAAAAAATTTTCCCCAGTATATTGTATAAAAAATTCCATCTTTTTCATTATCGTATATTAATGTTTTATTAGTATTGTAATGTATGTGCGCGGAGATTTTATAGATATGCCACTACCAAATAAAAGCAAATAACAGTAAATTTCGTTAAAAATCAAAATTTACCAGTCTCTTATTTTGTCCAATTAAATAAAAATCGTTCTTTTTTCGTTTTATTTTAAAAATAGTATTTTCTTAATACACATCATATTATACTACAAACACGTATTTATCTATATATAGCTATTACAACCGAAACAACTAAATCTTATAAAACTAAATACTTCGATATTGTTACATTTTTAATCTTTGGTGTTCTTTTGAGATTCGGCTAAATATGAGATCTTCATAAAAAGTGGCTCGTGTAAAAAAATCTTTCACTATTTAGCTTAACGATCATTTTCAATATACTTTACATTAACACTCACTCGAACAGTGCGATTAAATGTGTGATAAATAATATTTTGAATTTTCAAAGCTACCGATATCATCGCTTGTCAAAATATGAAATTCGTGATTAAAAAGTGCTTTGTCTCACCTCCTATCTGATGGACACTCAATCAATTTTCTATTTTTAGCGTGACATGTCCTTTACTAAAGTGTATTTGTTCACCATTTAATAACTATTCGGTCATACATTAACACACATTAACTTAAATATATAACTGAAAGATTTAAAGATTTGAGTAAGCGGTAATAAAAAAAATTGCACAAAAAAATAATAGATAAGCATGATTATCTCCTTATATGGAAGCAGAAAACAATTCTTATAGGCTTGTCCCCTCGGCGTATCAAATTCTATATAAATGTGTACAATGTTGCTAAGCTGTGCTTATAATAGCAAAGTTGTTGCTCTTTTTATTTTGATTGAAACAGCGGCTCGGAAAGGGTACATGAAAATGGTCAAGCTAATTTCGCACCGCTGTTTATTGCTGCTCGCTTTTACGCCCTTCCCCATAATTAACCTTTTAGGTCCTCCGTGGCCTTAATCCTGGACAGCACGCGACAGATACACACCAGTGGCATGCCTATGCTTTTGTGTAAAGACTTAATATAACTGTAAAAACTTTTCTGCGAGCTTATGAAAGGAAACCGTTTATAAATCGAAGCGATATTGCCATCACTGCATTCGAAAGCTGTTGCAATATTCATATAAAGTTCAATCATTAAACCAAAGTCTATCTGTACCCCACAATACTGTTTTACGAGGTCTAAATAGTGGCTTACGCGTCCGTTTTTCATTTCTATGGCATTTTCGCATAAATGATCTGTATATCTAGATTCTATATCAAATACCGTGCGTGACAAACAATCGTTATTCAAATGGTGTGGATTCGTGCGTACATTTTCTTGGATTTTTCATAACCACTTTGAGATACTGCTAAAATCTTTATTGCAGTACAAAAACAAATACATCATTTCTATCTTCCGATCAATTGAGGAAGTGCGAATTCGTCAAAAATTCTTTCACGGCCAAAGTTAATTTACTCATCCGATGGAAACAAGTGATTGGATCTCGAATTGAATTATTTCGCAGGATATAGGTATGGAAAAGGGGACGGATAAAATTGCCTTTTTGTATCGACGGGTAAAATGTCGCAGCCAGTGGCGGCCGGTGACAAGAATATTAGGGAGTGCAATAAAAAAACCTATTTATTGAAAAAATCCATCATCCGATTCTTGGATTTTGAAAATACATTATAACACAGATTTTAAAGTCCGACATTGACGATACTAACTGCTTCTCTATACTTGCATGGCAAGAGAATTAAACTTATCACAATGTTATGCCGGAGAAGCGATTTAAGCCGAAATAATACTGTGTAACTTAAAACACGTCTACAAAGACTTGAAACCTTTCAAAGACTTGAAATCAATCAACTTATTAACAATAGGTGGGATAAAACCCTAGATTTATTATAGATATTCTTATGTTATTATCTGGTCATTAGTATTTGCGATACTATATTCAAAAATCCCGATAATTGAAACAAAACCACTTAGTTCATTGAAAGTCGTTTAGATTAAATTTTCGCTAATTTACATAAATAGCAATTTAACTTAGTGATCTACTTCTATTTTTGTATACTAACGATAAAAACTGTTTACTGCGCTTCAGTTCAAGAACATCCGTGCAATTGTAATGCCTTAAGATGCCGAAAGGCGAAACCAGGGTCGTTAGCGACAAAACTCATGGAAAATTACAAAATTAAAACAATTTCAAATTTGATATTAATAAATGTTATAATATATTTATTATGTATTATTAATATATAAAATATGTTATATTAATAAACATACTAATATTATATATGTAGAAGATATATAATAATGAAGATAAAATTATATAGTTAGTATTATATAGTTTGTCCGGTCCGTAGTGACAACGGCGTTGGCTTGCGTGCCGGATCGCCCGGGTTCGATTCCCGGTACGAGCGGATTTTTACAGTCGATGAATCTGTTCAAAGGTATGGGTGTTTGTGTTGTTTGAAAAATCCCTTCCTACCTTTCCTATCCCAAAGAGCGACGCATAGTGACAGCGATTAGCTGATCACTAGTCCTGTCCTAGTCCTCGTATCCTTTCCATCCCTACTCTCTTCGAAAAAGAGAGGTTGAGCAACTGAGTTACAAGCAGTTCTCGTAGAAAAACATGTTTTGAGATAAACTCCGCGAGGAGTCCATATGCTCCAAATTGGGAGCGGACATGGTTAAAAAAATATTATACAGTAGCATGAACATATAGTAGGTAATTAGATATTGTATTAAATTTTTTCGGACAGTTTTATATGGACATACACTTTCTTTATACTAAAAACATTATTGATTCATATTATATACGCTAATAGCGTTTGTAATAAGATGATTATGAAATGACAAAAGTATGAAAATATAAAAAAAGTAATGAGCAATGAAATATTTATGAAAATAAAAATGTTATAGTTACGTAAATCGAAATCCAGCCAAGATGAAATGGATAGAATGCACTTTCACACATACACTTTCCACCCGCGATTATCGATATATTTCCGTACGTCAAATGAGTTCATCTGGGTAGATTTAGCCTAATACTGAAGTATCAGGGAAGCAGCAAAAACAAATGTAAATATTTTCGACAAAGAACGTGAAGAATCGAGACTTCTCGCATCCAGGGAGAAGATGCACCACTAACCTCGAAATTTCAAACGATTTTTTTTGCTTGCGCCTCCGTCGCGACGAACTAAACTCATTTTTTCTACCTACCTTGACAACGTCAATAGGGTCATTTCGAGAATTTCCAAGAAGTGCGCCTATCGAAGGTCCAACATCTGCAATCGGCTTGCGTTAGCAAACTTATTATTACTAGTTTTACTTTTGCTGGGATGCGTGAAATATCCTTTTATGAAACATACAATGATGGAATTTTGAATGAATAAATTGATATATTTATTTTGAAATTGCTTATTGCGTGAGCATACACGCAAAGAATTTAAAATTATTGAATTGATATAAATATCGATATAAATATTATATTTATTTTGAAATTGTTGCAATATATTCAAGGGTGCAGTGCACTATTACGCTATAGCACGAGCCGTCCATGGTCGCATTCTTATCAATATGCCGATTGAGGCACCAAACGAAACATTTCTAACGTACTCGTATATTTTTTTATTTATTTAAATTCTTGTGTTTTACATATTTGGGCGGGAGTGTCTGACGAGACATAATAATGTAAACTAATCGATAACAATGTCGTTTTTAACATGTGAATGTCGAGATAGTAGTTTAGTTATATTCAATATTAATGCAACATAATTTTTTAAAAATCTACACCCGGAGATGCCTCAAAATTAATTCCGTATTTATATGCAAATATTAATCAACAAATTTTATTGTGAAGTTTCTAGTTAACTCAATGACTTTGGTACGTTGCGCGACATTACATCAAGCAATAAAAAATACAATGTAATACTTAATAAACTTTCTTTGATCTCATTTTTTTTATTTGAGTTTACAGTGTAACCGTGGCTGTTAGCAAAGTTATTTACGGCATTCCATCAATTCTAATCCTGGTCAGTACATATTAATTATATGGACTGTAAGAAGATGTCTTTGTCAAAAAGTCCAGGGACGCTGGTGTGGGACGTCTTATTTCGCTGCTTCGTGTTAAATAAAATCAGTATGCCATTCATGCCTATAATTAAATCATTAAAATATTTTGAAAGTTAGATATATCTTTTTGATGACAATATTAAAACTCGGAACTTTATAAATAAGCTCAGTTTTTAGTGACATCATATTATTACCGAACAAATCCACACAAATTACCATATTTTATAGCCACGCATCACAAGTCGAAAAACAAATATCATTGTGGTGATAGTAAATAATATGTACGTTATTTAACCTTTTGCACTCCAAATGTTTTTTAAAAAGTTTGCACTAGAAGCCTATTTTAGCTAATTTTCTCAAAAAAAAGATGTTGTTAAAAATAATAAAACAAGGGTTCTAAAATATATTTAAAAAAAGATTTATTGCCAAGATGTTTATTTATTGAATCATTTTTTTAAATTCGTTATAGTATGATAAAATTTGAATCATTCTCTAGTGTGAAGGGATGGTTTTCACTCGCACGTATCACAATAATAGTAATAGTAATAGTTTATAGATATATAATTATCTATAAACACATAAGATGTAAAAACTCACTTGCAATCCAAAAATATTACGACTCTTCACAAATATAATGTTGACAGTTACACAGTTCAACAGATGTACTAAGTGTACATTATACATGCGGCGCCCCAATACTCTAACCCCAACATATTTTTCCCCACATTCCAGGAAACACTTGAATGGCTCAATTCGAATGGAAATATTAATTAGCTCTTCTAGAACATGTACCTTGACTCATCTGTTAAAAAAAATTGGACATTGGAGCTGCCAGTAAAAAATAAATGTCCACTACGTGTGGACATTGGAGTGAAAAGAGTTAATTCAGCCGAATAGTTATTTTATACGACAAACAATTAACAAACGTCCTTATATTCTTAATTGTAGCACGCCACTCTGACAACACTGTATATTATAATGCTTCATTCACTAGCCACTGTGTTATTAATTATTGGGTGCAGTTATTAATTAATCATTTTGCTCATACTCATTTTTTGAGTGAGAATTCTTCGCGTGTGCAGCCCACGACCGAGTCTGCGGTGAATAATTGTGACCGTGAAAGATTCTTCTCTACACTTTCAGCCATCTCCAATACACTGATACGACAGCTTATTTTAAATACAATGATATATTGATACTTTAAAACGCAATGATATATGGCCACTGCGTTGAGGCTGAAATCAAATCAGAATAAATTTGCCGACCATCTCACGTCTCTGATCGGGAAGTGATCATTTACTGGCGGTATGTTAAATTTGACAAGTGTTTTTTTTTCATTTTAAAGCAGAAACGTTTTCTTCTTTCTCGTCGGATATAAGATACTATTATTTGTCATATTGCTTTCAGACCCACTGTACTACGAACGTTGGGTCACTATTTTGAAATACCATTGTAATTTACACTTTTAGCATATCATCCTTATCTTCATTTTTACTTGTGTCATTCATTATGCTATTCAATATAATTTTTAATAAATATTGAAATGAATACCTTTATAATAAGTAAGTCGTGGGTTACCAACCCCGTGCCCGCGGGTGCCATGGCGCCCGCGGGCTGATTCGTGTGCGCCCACTCCCATTCGACCACGACAACAATTTTTCATTTCAATTTTCATATATTTTATTATATTTGAATAAGTTTCAAAAATAATTAAATAATTAAGTAATTCGAACTCATTTGTCTGCATAAATCGATATAGATCACTGCTAGAGTAACCCAGTAGTTGAGCTCTAGAATCCTTTTACTCGCCAAATGAATGTAATGGAAATAGCTGCATATATTGCAGAGCTTGTTCAAGTAAAGGCAGAATAACTGAAGTTAGAGATTTTGGACCTTCAGAGTGATATTACATATGTTAAAATCCGTGGACGGAAAAAAATTTCCATTTAAAAAAAAAAGCGGCATATAAGATTAAATCATTTTTTGGTTACAAATACCTTTGCGAATCATTATTTTCAACAATGAATTTTATAAAATCAAAATATAGATTTCGACTCACCGATGAACATCTTTATGATTGCTTGTTAACAGGCACGTCATCATACTCCCCTAATTATGAGGCACAGGCCAATAAAATGCAATGCCAAAGATTAAACTGACTTATATTTATTTTATATAATAGAATATGAACATTAATTTAAAAAATATTTTTTTGCGTATTATTTATTACCAATTTTTCACATATTTTTTAAATATGTGGTGCACGCCACCCTACCGATATTTTAAAATGTGCTCTAAGGTACAAAAAGGTTGGTAACCCCTGAAGTAAGTATTTACTATCTTTCTTAAAACTTCATATGCGTGCATCGCAATTTTTCTTCAAATTCAATCAAAATGACCTTAAGGAAATGTTTAATAGTTAACATAGGAAAGATGTCCAATACTTACTCAACGTTATAATAGTTTCTCAGTAGTTTACCTGTTACAAGGTTCGTCCATGTCTGCAGACATCTTACTAATTTTCGATTCCATTACCTTAGAGGAATTTCATATAAACGATCACCTGCACTCTTTTTAGTACCAGTGTGAATATATGTAATGGAAGGGGGGAAACTATTTTCCACAAAGACGCGAAAAATAACAATGTATTTTAATTCATAAATTATTTTTATATTTCCACGCCTTCGCCGAAAAGACATATTTTATATTCATCCCTACTCAATCAATAGACATATTTTGTATTCATCCCAGGTGATCCTCTATCCATAGTTATCGAATCGCCGATATGTTAATAAACATACAAGGTGACATGCTTATATTTATATTAGTATCTTTATATTAAAATTCTTTTTTTTAAAAACTTGTCAGACTGAAGATGTATTTTTGATTATATGACTGAGTTATATGTATATGGATTGACCTTCATACGAAACCCGACTTGATTATATTCAAAAGTGTTCAAATGCCTAGTATTATGATAAAGCAGGTGTAAGTTAGTAACCCCTGTCAACATTCTCTCAGCACACATTGCCTCGCTTTCAGCATATGTTATGCGTTACAGACAAATAAATCAAGACACATATATGTTGTAATTTAAAATAAATACAACAAATGTTTTTTGTTCTACTTCGACATACAATTTTTTAAAGATTATTGCAAAAAATGAATATTATTTATTTAAAATAATGCATTTCTACCAAGATATACATTACAGCATAATCTCTTCGGAGACGAATTAATACTACAGCGACAGTTGGAAGAACCGTCCTGTTTATTTGCTGACCTGAAAACCTTTGACGAACTCTGCCCGGTTTACTGTAGCAAAGATAATTTCATATTACTGACAGCGCAGAATATTGTTCGAGCCGCTCATTTGCAGTCACTTGTGCTGTCACGTTTATACGCACACCTCCTACTTATTTCAATCTAATATTGATTGCATTGTTTTGATTCTATCACCCCTTCCTAGTTTCCTTTAGAAGGAAAAAAACCCGTAATCCATTTTGTAATTTCATAATTTAAAATGTTAGAATCAATCTTGCTTCATTACTTGAGCAAACTTTGCAATAGTAAGTCTGAAGATGCCTCTGAAAAAAGCGCAACACGTGTCACAGTTAGTAGCACAATACGTGGAATAATCAAAGTTATTTTAAATTTTATACTAATATTTCTTCATTATTTGCCCTCTCTTGTTTTGATCTTTGTGCAACCATAATACAGCATATTGCTTCGAGTATAGCTATCTTGTAACGTGTTCATTAAATCGTTGAAGAGTCTTTAATTAATGAAACTAATTTAATGTGGAATATTTTAATATATAAAAAAAAACCAGCACTGGCCTTTTACTACCCTACTGCATATGAACATTTTTGAATGTCGATGAATTACAGTGTTTGTGTTTTCTTAGATCTTAGGCGAATCAAAAGTAACCCAGCGAACTTAGCGTCGCTTATAAATGCCATGTTTTATGTACTTATAATAAGTGCAATATTTTAACCCGTTAAAAAAAATATATTATACAACAAGTAGTCATTCTCGAATGATGAGCTTATTTAACGACTATTGACTGTGTATGTAAATTATTAACATTTAATGTATATCCAACTGGGTATGCGAAGATAACTTATTACGTAGCCCACTTACATAGTGTACAATATGCGTGCCCAATTAAATACCGGCCGAGTTAAACTTAACGTAGCTAGCAGAAATAAGGAGCTTGTGGGTGTGGTTTAATATAAGAAGTAACAATATGACGTGCGATGAATTTTTATGCGGCAGTGCAGGTGTTATTATCATTAGCCAGCCATTTCTAGGCCATTTTCATCGATTGGTGTCTCATTTGCTACTCGCTCGCGCCCTTGTTCTCCGTCTTCAAATATATAGGACACCGTGCTCCGCGAGCTGCTCGCTTACATGCTTGTCAAACCGTTAATACCCCTTGACCAAAGGTGGGAACCATCTGTCTTTTGACTACGTTTTTCATTTGAATGCAGTGGCGGCCAGTGACAAAAATATTAGGGAGTGCAATAAAAAAACCTATTTATGAATATAACAAAAAAACCATCCTCCTTTTCTTGGATTTTAAAAATACATTTATAACCCAGATATTAAAGTCCGACATTGACGATACTAACTGCTTCTCTATACTTGCATGGCAAGAGAATTAAACTTATCACAATGTTATGCCGGAGAAGCGATTTAAGCCGAAATAATACTATGTAACTTAAAACACGTCTTCAAAGACTTAAAACCTTTCAAAGACTTCAATCAACTCTTTATTAATAGGTCGTATAAAACCATAGATTTATTTTAGATATTCCTCTGTTATTATCTGGTATTAGTATTTGCGATACTACATTCAAAAATCCTGTTAATTATAACAAAATCACTTAATTCATTGAAAGTCGTTTACATAAAATTTTCGCTAATTTACATATTAATAGCAATTTTACTTAGTGATCTACTTCTATTTTTGTATACTAACGATACAAACTGTTAACTGCGCGTCAGTTCAAGAACATCCGTGCACTTGTAATGCCTAAAGATGCCGAAGGGCGAAACCAGGGTCGTTAGAGTCAAAACTTATGGAAAATTACAAAATTCAAATTTGATATTAATAAATGTTATAATATATTTATTAAGTTTTATTAAGATACAATATGTATATGTTAATATTATATAGTAGGTATTTAGATATTGTATTTATATTTGTCGGTTTGCGTTTTTTCAAACAGTTTTATATAGACAAAACCTTTCAATATACCAAAAACTTTCAAAGATTCATATTATATACGCTAATAGCGTTTGTAATAAGATGATTATGAAAATATAAAAAATTATGAGCAAAGAAATATAATACATATGTATAAAAATAAAAATGTTACTGTTGCGTAAAAGAAGTCGAAATTGCAGCCGAGATGGAATGGTTAGAATGCACTGTCACACACACTTTCAAAAGTCACCCGCGACTATCGATATTTTTCCGTTCGTCAAAAGACCTATACTGAATGATAGAAAATCATTAAGCAACGAGCAAAAACAAATATATATATTTTCGGCAAATTTCGTGTAAATTCGTGGTTCGTGGCCAGGGGCTAAATGATCCTACGTCGAAAAGGAGGAGTCGAAATTTCAAAAGATTTTTTTTGCTTCGCACTTCCGCAACGGAGCAAAACCATTTTTTTCTATCTACCATTTCTCCGTCAAAAGCGACATTCTGAGAATTGATCCACCTAAAGATCCAACATCTGCAATCGACTTATTTCGGGGAGTGTATTATTATTATATTTTTTTGTTTCAAAAATCATTTTTATGAAACATACAACGATGGAATTTTGAATGAATAAATTGGTATATATTTTGAACCTGATGAGCTCGATTCTTAGGGGATTAATGCATTTCTGCTCCTTCACACGAGCCGTCCCTGTTTGAATGATCACTTTTTTAAGGTTTTAACGGTCAATTCATAGAAAAAAAGATTTATATCATAACAACTTCCTTCTTTCTTTCAGCCGAATTAAACTGATAAAAAAATAAAGAGGTATTTTATACAATATGGTGTATAACTAAAATGTAAACGGTATCTTATGCATCCATAAATACCGTATCTTTTGCATTCATTTACAAGACTATTTAAGTTACTCGAATTTGACCTTCCAACATGTAAAGGACACCTGCCCTAGAAATTACCTCATTACATATTCAGTACATATTGCAAATTTTATAGAAAGGTTTAATATGTATATCTCTGCACCAGAATGGCTTCATTATGAAAAGATTGCTTTCTTCAGAGATGAATGACATTCTCAAGGTCAAAATTCTACAAAAATCTTCGTATAAATAGTTTGGTAATCAAAATGATTTTTTGTTGGTTGTATTATTTCATGCCTGCATACTTTATTTTTGCGTAACTGATCCTGATCATGAAACTATATGGAATTAGTAAAAAAATTGCGTTTTATTTGTTTAATTTTCTCGGTTGATCCTGACAAATATGTTTACTGTATTGAGTACTTACTCCGAATAAACTGAGAAAAAAGGGTTCATTTGGAAACACTATTTCCAAATGGCCAACACGCAGTCCTCTCATTCATCTAAAGCAAAAATTTGCTAACACAAAATATACCGCCATCCTTTGACAATATTGAATCGTTTATTCTTAGCAGTCTTCGTTTTTTATTGTACCTTTTTTCTTTTTATAAAATTATGTTATACATACATTTTTTAGTTTTTGTTCACGGTCAACGTGCTATCGCATTGATAAAAAACGTTATCTTTTTGAAAATGAGTCATGTTAAGCAAACTTAAAAAATAAACTCAAATTGCCTTGATAAATCTAGTCATCAAATAAATCGACACACATCATTTAAAATTATTTAGTATGGTCGAAAAATTGGTAGACCATTTCCGCGTTTCGGATTTTTTCTAATCATGAAATTGTAATCCTATCAACTTCTCTGTCCTCTACCTTCATATCTCGCTTTTATCGGATATCAATTTTATCTAGCTACTTCGATAATTTTAGATTTCATGGAATAGATAAGATACATTTATGTTTTTTTTATCAATTGCTAAAAGCGATCAAATTCTTCAAGATAAAAAAAAAACATTTCTTCTATTTTTCCTTGGCTAATTTTTATTAACGACCACCGTTACTGCTTCCTAGCGAAATCTCGGAACCTCATCTGGTACAGATGTCTCATTGATAATCACAGTCAAATTTAGATATCGCTGTCAGATAACTGAACGTTGATTTACATATAAATTATGGAAGACCTGGAGAGTTTCATTTGTATTTCCTATAGTCGTAACAAAGTACATATGCAGGTACATTTATGCAATGTGTGTATGGTCTTATCATCATCAACAACGCAAACTTATTTTGAAATCGTTTTGCTCTTGATCGTTGGCATAGCAACCCGAATTCATTAATAATATCGATCACTTTAGAGGTAGCAACTGTCAATCTTTCCTATCGCACTTTCTCACTCATAATACAGTTTCTCGGCTCAAAAGATAAAGCGGACACATAAACTCGTCCTTCTCTCAACACGAAATATAGGTTTCGTTAGATCACCGTGTAAACGAATCCGTGTTAAGGGACATTTACATACTACAGTAGCGAGCACAGAAATTGCAACACCCCTAAAATTTCGATGTTTCCCAATCTTTAGGCAAAAAAGTGTACGCAGGTTAAAAAAGTTGATCTAAAAATAATAATACATATATACAATAATACGTCCTAATTTTTAATCTCAAAATTTTTGCCTGACAAAATCGTCAGGTATACCTGCTTTAATAAAATTAGGTAAAAAAGGAAAAAAATGAATTTTTGAAGAATATTTTTTAATTTATTTCTGATAAGGAATGTTAAAACACAGATCACACAGACTTATTATTTTTGCTTAAAACTACTTAAAATTTAATCACTAATATTTAGTTGGCCCGCCTTTCTGCTTGATCATATCCAGAACTCTGCGGCATGGAATCAATAATTTTTTTTTATGTAATGGTCAGAAATATCTTCATGCCACACTTTTTCTATTAATTTATTATCTTCCTCTCATTAATTTAAACCGCCATGATGTGCCACAGGTTTTCTATAGGGCTGAGGTCTGGTGAGTTCCCTGGACATTGAAGAGTCGAAATTTTGTTTTCAGATATAAATTTCTTTATCTGCAACAAAAATATAAATAAATTTTTCTGTTGTAATTAGGGTTGTCATACGTTAAACTAAAAAAAATCAAAAAAACTTACCATTTGGATCAGTGACATGGAGCGCTGTCGTCTTGAAAGATTGCTTCAGTTGTTTGGGAAAAGTGTTCTTCCATCGATGGTATGAAGTACTGCTCCAATGTCCTCTGGTGCACTTCGGAGTTCATCATTCCTTTGATAAAAGAAATTTCTCCTAACCCATGATATGAAAAGCATCCCCATATTATTTGCCCAGGTGGATGCTTCACGGTCCTCTGCATGCAATTCTCGCTCAAGCGCTCACCAGTTCGACGCCTCACGTACGCATCCCATCGGAGCCAAACAAATTGAATTTGGACTCATCGGAGAATGTGACATTGCGCCAACCCATTTTTGTCCAGTTACGGTGATTTTTTGCCCAATCTAACCTGGCTTTCTTCATTTTGGCTGTTGGGAAAGGCTTTTTTGCTGGACGGCGAGCCATCAAACCACCTTCGCGGAGTCTCCTTCGGACTGTTTGAACTCTGATTTCACCTCCAACACCTTTCAAGAACTCCGTCCGAACATCCACTGCCGTCAAAAAGCGATTTCGCAAGGACATACGCTTTAATAGCCGGTCATCTGATGCCGTTGTCTTCCTTGTTCGTCTTGTGCCCTTTTGACGCTCGGTATGCTCCGTGTCCTTGAATTTTTTAAGCAATCTGCTAACAGTGGTATAGGAACACCCAATTTCAGCACTATTTTGCCTTGTCGACATCCCAGAAACTTGAGAAAGACTCAAAATTTAAATTTTTTGGTCACTTGTTAATTGTGTAATTTGGCATTTTTATTCAAATTTAATATTACAAAACAACACTGGTGCACTTATAAAAACTGTATGACTTTAATTTAGGAAATACTCATATATATATATATATATATATATATACACAAAAAAATTTTTACCGATAATCCGTTAACCTGTAAGGATATAAGCGATTAATCCTAAAATTTGGGGTGTTGCAATTTCTATGCTCGCTACTGTTTGTTTTAAAATTGTAAATAAAATAATATTTTTAATTAACACACAAGAAAATATTAAAACGGTTTTTATCGTTTTTCTTATTGCTTGAACGCCGTATCTTCTGTCGGAAAGTCTATGAGGTCGTCTTTGAGTTTCTCATCGATTTGAATAAGAATCCGAATTATACAAATGTTGAAAGATGTAGCAGATATTATTTATGTGGCTTTTACGTTGTCGACCTATTTTATATAAACCGTCGGAAGCATAATATTTTTTTATCTTTCACGTGAATCGTCGAATAATCATTGAATTTCTATATTGTTAGCGTCAGTTCCGCGATGACGGTAGTGCGAACGAATAATAAAAAATAGCCAGTCACCATCGATTCAAAAATTATCTAATCCATTTGATACTGCTGAAATATTATACTAATTTCGTACTTAAAAAACAATGTATTTAACCCACACGAAAACACCAGATTATCAATTATCCGTTTAATTTTTTTTTTTTCAAAATTGGTTCACACATCAATATTTATTAAGTCATCATAATATTTCTAAATTTACTTTTTGTGACATTCTTATTTGGTTTTGGGGCAAATAAGCACGCCCCTATGGCCGAATTGCGCAACCCTGATACATTATTGAGATGGGTTTATCATTTCATGGGAATAGTCGCGCATGCGCCACGCAGATACGGCGCCCGCTTGTACCGACTTGGTCGAAAGCCAAACGCCGAACGGACAGGCGAAAACAAAACAACGTAAGTCGTTAAACGGAATCGATGACAGGTGTTCGGCGCTACCGGTTACTCGGTCTGCCTCGGCGACCGCTCTTCCTTATTTTTCTAACGGTCACAATCCCTTCATTTTGGACCACATTTCTTTCACTATTTGACTTAATTGCCATGAAGATAATATTTTACTAGCATGCTTCGATACCTCTTTGCGTAACGAATAGGCATAATATAAAAAAACTATTATATTGCTTTGCAGAAGATGATTTAAGGCTTCTTCTGTGTCGCACATCCAATAACACATTCCAACTTTTATTTCATGAATTATTTTGCTCTGAAGTACAACCCAATATGTTCTACTTAAAATTATAATACATGTTCACAATAATTTCATCGAAATGTATGAAACCGAAATCTGATCGATCTCTTGGTTGGTTGAGAGTGGAATAAAATAATGAAGCTGGGAAATGGTTAGTATTAAGCTAATGGTCTTCTATGGAACCCTGTTTTAAAAATAGGTTAGACTCTTAAGACACGGGCTCCTAACCCATGGGTCATGGAAAGGGTTTGCTGTGGGGTCGTCAACTCAAATATTCAACTAAAAAAAAATACTATATTGCATTTTCGTTGATTTAAAATTACCATATTAATAATGCCTTTTCAAATACATTGGGTTCGTGAGTCACATAGCTTTTTATAAAAAAAGGGGTCGCCATCCGAAAAAGGTTGGGTTATGCTATGCTCTAGTAAGTTATGAAAACATGTTTCAAACATATGCCTTCCCAAACAAATTCAAGTCTTTTCAATAAGCGATATAAAAAATTGTCCTTGCTGGATTTAGAATAGAACCACTGAATTCCCAATTGACTCGGTTACAGAAACAGCCGACAACGACCCATTCTTATTAAAATGATCGAATTCGTCATTTAGATAATATTAAAATAGCTGTATGTATGACATTTTCGCTTATCGTCACGTGACATTTTCTCATTTAACCTTCGTAATTTTTTCTGCCTTTATATGTAGTTATTGGTATCTTATTTTTCCACCATTTTTCTTATGTATGTTCTAATGAAATGATTATTTATCTATTTAAACCCCGTAATTATTTGAACTGAATTCATTTAGTGCAAGGTCAAATTATGTCGAGATAAACCCCCATTATATTTATATGCTCCACATTGGAAGCTGTCATGTTTAAAAATCACAGTTTATGTAATTATGCCGACTGGTGTTAAAATATTCGACCAATTTTATTTATTAAAAATTTATAGAATTTTTACAGCATTTTTGAAATTTCGACCCAGATATCTCATGATATAATGCAACTTTTCGTGTTAAATACAATATGGTTGATGTTTATATTATTGTATGCGAGTGAAAAGAAAAAATCTGCTTTTTTATTGGTAAAATGGATATTAAATGAATTAGATAAACATACTTTTTATTTACCAGTAGGAATTTCGTGAATCGTAATGAAAATAATCGTGATCCGTTTTTTACAGTTGAAAGATGCATATCTATGATTTTTTTATCGTCTTTTCGTCATGATATAAAATTTCTTGCACCAGCGCAAATTTATATTTTTCCGTAACTTCCAGACCCCCGTTACTTTGCGAAAGTAAAATATGAAAGAAAGATTTTTACTGGAACCTGAAATGTACACAAACTAGAGAAAAGGTCACTAAAACTCACATATTAACTTACTGTCTGCCGTACGCCACCTGTTACTGCCACTAAAAATCGTCCCCTTTTCTTTTTCTCACCGATTGAATTATTTTGAACTTTTTTCGTTTGCCACTGTTCCATATTTGCCTGTGAACATTTTTCTTTTATTTCAGCACATTTTTGTGTCTCCTCCTCCCTCCATTACTTAAATCAGTCGCAGAAAACCTTTGGTCTGCAAACTATTTGAGAAAAAATGTTTTACTCCTTTTTTTCGATGACGAAAACGATGGCTAAAGTATTTTTCACTTAAATCTAATTTGGATAAAAAAGCATTTATTTATACTCACTGAAACTCAATTTTATATCATTCACTTTTAAGGTTGTCACTGCTCATTTTTGTTCGAAAAACATTATATAATGATTCCAAACTTGAAAAAATCATTAATTAATTTTGTTTAAATATAAATAGAGTCGACATATAATTAAATATATGCTAAGTTGTATGCTGACAGTGAACACCTTGAAAGTGATATGCTAAGTTGATAAATGTGATTAAAAAATAAACCTATTTTTGATAAATCTATTTTTTGCATATACATGTTGACAATTTATAGTAAGTAATCTACAATATATGCCATGTAATAAAGATTGCCTATGTCTGGTATAAAACATTGTTCACATCCGTCAGGTATCTGAAATTCTTAGCCTGATTGGCAGACATTCTTTTATCATTCTATTCTTCTTTAATATGGCTGCATTTAAGCATTAATTATGTTTTTATAGTATAAAGGTGGTCCCAAAGCCGAATGGTCAACACTCTCCGGTGACCTTTCTTTTCGATTGGTCCGTTTTACATCAAGATTACGGTTACATATTCCAATCCCCGAATCATACTTCTGTGCATTGTTGTATAGAGAGACTGATGAGCCAACTACCTATTCTTTCTATTTTCTAATCCTTATGTTCTCTATTGTGAAACAAATTGTCTCGAGATTTACAATTATTAGTCCATAGCTCCTCATTTGGTGTGGAATTTATGTATTTGACTCTTACCCAACATACACCATCAAAGTACTTGAAATTTTAAAAACATTAAAATTGTCTTTTTTTCATTTCAGGCAAAAATCTATACAACAACGAGCATGTCGCCATCAAAATGGAGCAGATGAAGTCAAAAGCTCCACAACTTCATTTAGAATACAGATTTTACAAATTATTAGGAACACATGGTGAGTTCAGATTATTCTTTTGTAGCATTTTATTTTAAAATTCATGATTCACTCTGATAACCATTGAAGAGGCTTCAGCTATGTCAAATTTAACTATGGGTCCATATGCAGGATTTATTACGACTATTCTCATATTACCTATTCAATATTTTGAAATCCCTACTGTAGATATAGATAGGTCCAGGATGCCACAGACTATTTTTAGTAGATATTTATATGTTACACCGAATATACGAAATAGAGAATTACGTGAAATTGGCAAAATTTTGCATAATTCTTGAAAATTGCAAACCTTATTCATGAATTAGAAAAATTATCTGTCGAGTGCATGAAATCGTAGGGATAAAGAATTCTTTAACTGTCAACATGACAGCAGAAAAAGTAATTTTAATACCGATGGTTTTATTAGGATGCGGGACGGCTCCGGGTTAAGGTTGTGTCATTAGTTGGACATGTAACAGTTCTACTAAACGTTATGTACAGAGTATTTTTTTTTAATTCTAGATAAATACGCGTATCTTTTCAACCCTGACGTGTTTTGATGAAAATTTGAAAGTTATGTCCTATATACTTGGTATTTTTATCGTAGGCTCTTATTTTATCGTAGGCTTTAAAAATATAAATACACATATCTTTTCAACCTTGGTGTATTTTGATGAAATTGTGAGGTTATGTCCTACATACTTACATTTGGTATTTGGAACGTAGGATCTTATGATATTTAAAAATATAAATACACATATTTACAACCCTGGCGTATTTTGATGATATTTTCAGGTTATGTCCTACAACATTTGGTATTTGTAGGCTCTTATGATATTTAAAAATCTTATAAATAATGAAATCAGAGTTTATTAATTATTACCAACCTCATTATATAATAAAACATTTAGTTTGATAAAAAAAAATTGTATTATCGTCGGTTTATCTGTCAATGATTTCGAAAAGGTATACGAAAATAAACAGATAATATCAATATAAAGTTATTTTAATAATAGCTTATCATTTTTTGATTTATGTGTAGGTACTTATAGATTCGTAAATATGCTGCTAAATGGTCATCTGTCAAACGGGAATGATTTTTTGTTTTGATTTCATTTATGGTAGAAAATATTTTTTTTACAGAGGTAAAGAAAAGAACCGAAAGGTTGTTTAATATGCTGAATAATAACTATTTTGAGATAAAACTCGTGATTTTAGAAATATATCACATTTTATGTTTAGGATTTCATTTCCAACTAGTATTTTTTTTACCATGCCCGCTCCCAACTTGGAGCAGTTGGGCTCCTCACGGAGCTTAACTCGTTTTTCTACGAGAACTGCTTGTTACTCCTCTGTCCAACCTCTCTTCTTCGAAAAGAGTAGGGATGGTAAGGATACAAGGACTAGGACAGGACTAGTGAACAGCTGATTGCTGTCACTATGCATCGCTCTTTGGGATCGGAAAGGTGGGAAGGGATTTAACAACATAAATCAAGAGTCCATAGTATAGATCTATATGCGTGCAGCTACTCCAAGATATACAAACGCTATGAGCGTATGTTATATGTTATCTATGGCTATGAGTTACTAAGGCTATGAGTTATTAAAAATCGGTAGAATTTATAGTAACAATGCAAGAAATATTTTGACGTTTATAAGACACAATAAGATATGAAGTTCGTGACAGTGCTGTCAGTGCTGCCAGTGTACTAAATAAATAAATAACCTTGAATTATTGACTGATATATTTTCATATAATCTATGACATTTGACACATTTGTTTAGTTGCAAAAAACACCACCGCGGCGCCACTATCTATGTCACATTAAGCTTAGTTCCAAAAAATACCACCGGAGCGCCACTATCTATGTTGTCCAATGCATGATCTAGACAGAAAAAATACTGTCGAATTCATGCACTTGGCCGATAATTTGTCGTTTTCATGAATAAGGTAATGGGCTTGCAATTTTCAAGAATTATGCAAAATTTTGCCAATTTCATGTAATTCTCTATTTCGTATATTCGGTGTAACATATATATTGTCTCTTTTTCGAAAAGAATAGGGATTGCTCCCGTGAGCTCGGTAACCGAAGTCAACAATGTTGACACTTGACCACTTACACGACATTATCATCCATTATCATGACATCCCTGTGGTCTAGTGGCAAGAGCTTTGTCCTAGCGATCTAGAGACCCGGGTTCAATTCCCGGCAAGGTCAGATTTTTTCAATTGAAAAAAAGAGATCTTGGGCTGGGTGTATGTTATTTATCGTTGATTTTGTGCACAACTGATTCATTACTTATCATCGAGTTAATCTCGTATGACTTTCACAATTAAGAATATTTGACGCATTGGCGTAAGCTGTAATGCCAAATATTTTTTCTATATTAAATATTAAAAAAATAAAAAAAATTATCAACACTGATGATTAGTATGCAATGGAAACATAATGGTTGTTTAATTATTCCTAAGTGAATAGCTTCTGTTGTCAAGTGCATTAAATGATTACCGATGGTATTAAATTACATTGAATTAAATATAATATTTAAAATTATTTGCAAGATTGTTTTTAAATTACTTGCTACTACTATCAGGCATGTATTTGATCAAATAATCATTAAAATGTGCTGATATAGGATAGCAAGAAATACAGAACGAATTGTTAGTGAAATCTTATATGACTGTTTTGATATTCAAATATTTAATTTAAATAAGTTAGTACTTTTAAGTTTTATTGATTGAATCAGTATTTACTTGGAGAACTCAATTAGAATAAGGTGAAAATTAAATATTTAAGTATTCTGTTCTACAAGATTTATATAAATTGGTTGATAGCTATTTTAGTGTCACGCCAATGTCAGAATATTTTCAAATTGGTTTTATTTATAAATTCACTGGCTTAGAAAAGATAGACACTTAATATTATCATCTTTTCAGTGATAAAAAAATGAATATTTTTATAATACAAAAACTCCTTCTTAAATAATAGTGTATGGAAATATGTGATATTCTTTTTTATCTGATACCAATATTTACATACTTGATCATAACATATTATTTTGATAATTGGAAGTAATGAATTGATAACGTTTCTGTTTAAATACTCTTATCATATCTGGATATAAAAAAAACAAATCATATCGAGAAATCGTATATTCTAATAACAATGAATATTTTTGTATTAGCCTTACCATATAGTACATACAGCTTCTATTAAAATTGATAAATTTTCAACTACACTGGTCATGAATGCCAATTCAATTAATACAGCTGTTACGGATTATGTAAAATTTCCAAGACATCGTAAGGTTAAGAGAGTGACTTTGATTATTCCACGTATTGTGTAACTAACTGTGACACGTGTTTCGCCTCTTTCAGAGGCATCTTCAGACTTACTATCGCAAAGTTTGCTTAAGTAAACTTTGCGATAGTAAGTTCGAAGATGCTCTGAAAGAGGCGAAACACGTGTCACAAAGTTAGTTACACAATACGGAATAATCAAAGTTATTTTTAAATTTTATATTAAAATGAACTTCCACAAAGTTACCGCCGAAACCATCGAAAATATTAAGAGAGTGAAATGATGTAATCCAATCTTGCTGCATTCTGCTATCAAGTGTCCCTTCCTGTCACATTCATTCTGTCCTGGCCATTCAATTGTTGCCTACTATGCAATGCCCACCCTTCCCCCGCTGCCACTAACTCTCAAGTCACAATCTTGACGCCGCACACGTACATACCGCACCGAAGTGTGGCCATTATGTCTCATTAAAAGAATTCATAGTTTTGCAGAACGGCTCATATTAATAGAACTGACTGAACTCTCCTTCTTCAGATAAACCAACTTGTACTTAAAATACGGAAACAAACCATAGTAAAATTGAAATGACTGTCAACTATATCACAATTCTTTTGTAATCAAAACATTTTGAAAACCATTGCTTGCATGTCGCTCTCAACGACATAAACCAGTGCTTCCCCAACTATTTCTGAAATCTGATTAAAATAAACGCCCTGACAGAAAACATGTTTTGTGCGGCCCTCAGCTTGGGAAATACTGATATAAACTGTCTTCAAATTTTAGTTTCATATTACACTTATGCGAGTTTAATTCATTGGTCCCCATGCCCCCTTGCAATTTATATATTATCTCAATAGTTGTGGTACATTTCTGTTGAGATGAAATCCACTAGAAGTCCACATGCTCCACATTGGGAGCGGATGTAGGTTTTTTTTTTTTTATCATTCCAACCGTTTGCAAGTTCATTACTTGAATTTTCACATTGAAGAAGAGTGGATGGGTTTAAAAGAATTAGTTCTTAGCCAATAAAATTTTGGTACATATTTAGGAATACAGCAGGAACAGTTGAAAAAAGACAGGTTCCCATAAACTTATTTTATTATATTTAAAATTAAGTTGAAATATTAGTTATAAAAAGTCAGGAATTTGAGCCCATACAGAGGATGGAAGTCAACAGTGTTCATCATAAAATACTATCTCTATGGTTATCTGAGTGCATCAAACACTTTACTGTTTCCCTCCTCGTTTCAATGTTTTTAAATATAATTATTATTTTCTGATTATTGAGTTGCTGCAAATCAGTCCTGGCCTTGGTAATGATTGTTGGTATATTTGCAATGTATTCGATCATATAATCGTTGATCGAGTTATTTTATTTTAAATCACAAATAAATTTTAGACTATGGACTAAGACTTCCGATTCAAATTTAGTTTTGCTGTTATTTTTAACATCGCTGATGCGATTCAAAATTTTAGTTCTTACATTGCTTGATTGAAAATTCATTGGATCTGGATGATTAAGCAAGAGACTCAATTGATTATATATTATTGATTGAGTAGGCATTTACTTGGTAGAACTCCATTATAATACGGAAAGAAAAATAACAATGTATTTTAATTCTACATAAATTATTTTTAAATATTTGTTGATAGCTATTTCGGCTTACGCCTTCGTCAGAACTATGTTTAAAACGTGTATTAGAGATAGCTTATATACCCTTTGCTAGACAGGGTGCCTCCTACATAATCTCTTTCTGTTGAAACCATACCGACGTCACATGAAAGAATTTAAATAAGTTTGATTTATTGGTCTAAAGCAATGGTGGGAAACAACAATTTAGGTATTTTGGGGGATCGTGTGAAAGCACTTAAAATCTGCAATTTCTAAGTGCATCTATTTTTAAATTGTTTTAGGTTTATTGTTTGTTAATGGTTTTAACAGAGGTGAGCTATTAATCGTGATCTGATCGTTAAGAATTTCATTGGACTGATTATACCTATTAATTTCAAGTTGTTCCAATGCATTCAGTTTGAGGCCCTTATTGCAGGAATGTAAACGAATCGGGACCGAATTCGGATTATGTGCTAATTCTATAAGGTGATTTGCATATTGTGAATCAGTTTTTCTATTGTTAAAGGATCTAACATGTTCGATTGCTCGCGTAGAAATCCGTCTCCCAGTCTGTCCGACATATACTGAATCACACAATTGTTGGCAAGGCACGGATAGGCAGTTAGATATATTTCTAAACAAGGCTAACTTGATACACAAAAAGATTAAATTTACACTAGAGATAGAGGTAGACCACTGCATTAACTTTCTAGATTTAACCATCACTAGAACAGAAAATCAACATAAATTTAAAATCTTTAGAAAACCAACCTTCTGTGATACTACTATTCATTCCAAATCACTTCACCCTTGGCAAATTAAACTATCTGCATACAATGCAATGATACACAGATTACTGGCTGTACCGATGAATCAGATAGATTATTATAACGAATTACATACTATAGAACAAATTGCGCGTAATAATGGCTATGAGAAAAAGGTGATAACAAACTTATTATATAAAAAACGTTTAAAACTAGCTAGAAAACTTATTTACCCTAACTTAATACAAGAAAACCGCTTCTTTAAATCAATTAACTACTTAGGGAGTATTAGTGAAAAAATTCACCACGAGATTAAAAATTCAGTAAATGTAGCATTTAAAGTTAATAATAATTTAGGTACACATCTTAAAAATAGTAAAGACAGGATTAATAAACTTGATAGAAGCGGTATATATAAGATGACTTGCGGTACATGTGATTCAGTATATGTCGGACAGACTGGGAGACGGATTTCTACGCCGAGCAATCGAACATGTTAGATCCTTTAACAATAGAAAAACTGATTCACAATATGCAAATCACCTTATAGAATTAGCACATAATCCGAATTCGGTCCCGATTCGTTTACATTCCTGCAATAAGGGCCTCAAACTGAATGCATTGGAACAACTTGAAATTAATAGGTATAATCAGTCCAATGAAATTCTTAACGATCAGATCACGATTAATAGCTCACCTCTGTTAAAACCATTAACAAACAATAAACCTAAAACAATTTAAAAATAGATGCACTTAGAAATTGCAGATTTTAAGTGCTTTCACACGATCCCCCAAAATACCTAAATTGTTGTTTCCCACCATTGCTTTAGACCAATAAATCAAACTTATTTAAATTCTTTCATGTGACGTCGGTATGGTTTCAACAGAAAGAGATTATGTAGGAGGCACCCTGTCTAGCAAAGGGTATATAAGCTATCTCTAATACACGTTTTAAACATAGTTCTGACGAAGGCGTAAGCCGAAATAGCTATCAACAAATATTTAAAAATAATTTATGTAGAATTAAAATACATTGTTATTTTTCTTTCCGTATTATGATTATATATTATTTAGTATTATTGTTACATAGCAGTGGTGTCCATTATTGTTTCAATAAAGTCAAACTTAATGTTACACTCGGATTAAAAATGGTTTTTCACTTTTATAAAGAAAAATTTGAATACAACACACAAACATTGGTGTGGGCACTTATGGAATATAATAGATTTTTTATCCTTACATAATAAAGTGTCGTCAAATGGAATATAAATAACATTATGGATATTTCACTGTTTTCTGATTGATGGTTTCTCTTCTTGTTTGCATCACTCATTCTTACATTGGATCCTCCCTGAAAATTCCTACTTATAATTTTTCACAAATCTCAATACCTTTTCTGCCAACCTGACCTCGCCTCCGATTCCCTGTGCAAATAACAAAAATGAACTCTGCTTTTGATTGCAATCTATATTTTTATTTTAAACTGCAAATATATGAATGACTTTTGCACACATTCAATGTTGTTATGCATCTAACAAAAATAACTAAAATATACGTTTTTTAACAATTTTAAACATGCTACTTTTTTTCTCTTCATAAATGTAACATATAATGACCATCATTGTACTTTTTTAAATTTCACATTATTAAACCATTTAATCTATCCTACCTATCTATTTTAATTGATTATTAAATGTTATTTCATTACCATTTACATCACCCGCCTACATTATCACTGAACCACTTAATAAACTATTGAATATATATATTTAATACGTAATTGTAAAAATTCATGTCTGTCAATAATTATTTTTGTTGTTTTCGTTATTTTTTAATTATTTTCATCTTTCTCCCCGCGGCCTCGTTTCCCTTACGCATTGATTGCTATCCCACCCAAGCCCCGTCCACAGCGGAAGGAGTACCGGAGGTATACTACTTCGGCCCCTGCGGCAAGTACAACGCCCTCGTCATGGAACTGCTCGGACCCTCGCTCGAGGATCTCTTCGACCTCTGCGGTAGGAGGTTCTCGCTCAAGACGGTGCTCATGATCGCCATGCAGCTGGTGAGTCATCGCATCAACCATCTCTCAACTGATTGTATTCATTTTATATTGTAAAAGTTCATTAAAGTATTGTTGACTATTTTATGTTTGGATAACCGTAAAGAGTATCATCATTAATGCAATACCTAATGTACATGCTTATTGCCAGGGAAATATTGTCCATCTTGACGCATTTGGAAAGCATCCTATTTGTTTTTCTGACAATGCCATTGACATGGTTGTCAATTCTGTTGTTTTCTTGTCAGAATTTATTATTTTTTAATATGATAATGCTAGTCAAATTGAATTTGAAACCTCACTTTGAAGGGGAGTAAGGTTATGAAATGCTATAATATTTATTAAATCATTATGTGCTTAGGACTATCCTATGTCAGAAAATATTTTTATTTATTATTTAAAAGCTTATATTTTATATATCTTTACATTTTTTAAAGTGTAATATATATATTGCGAGAAGAGTATACTGGACTATAAGTAAAAAGTAACCCTGTCATAAAATAAAATTTATTTATTTATTTTCAGCTGCATCGGATTGAATACGTGCACGGGCGGCATCTCATCTACAGGGATGTAAAGCCTGAAAACTTTTTAATAGGAAGAAACACAACTAAACGTGAAAAAATCATACACATAATAGGTAAGGCGAAATTATTTCTGATCAGATAAGAAACCATATTTGTCCTCAACAATAGAAACATACATTGATTCCAATTTATTTTACGTTTATACATGAATTTATTTTTATTTTATATACTGTGAAGCATATGGCATCCTAAGGAGCATACCTGGAGGTATCTTAATATGTTTTTTCTATGAAAATTACTTGTTACTCAGTTGCTCAATCACTCTTCAGTTCGATGAGAGTAGGGATAGAGAGAATCAAACCCGTGAAGCCAATGACATTATCTCTGCACCACACGGGATTTATGTATAGTCTCCTTCCATCAATCCAATTCCTACTTTCAGAATATGGGTGAACCACCTATTCTAGAGTATATTGTATAGAGATAAGCCCTATCAGGAGTAGGCATTAGAAGTGGTCACAGTTATTAAAGAAAACTAACTACCAGCTTGGATTGCTGTCAAAGATTTAGGACATTTTCAAAATGTCACATGTGGTTTTATATATTTTTTTTAAATGGTCTCTTGAATGACTACAGGTACTGGAATATGACAACAATATAAGTCGATGAATATTTCATATATCACTTTTAAGGTGTTCACTGTCAATACTTGGTGGAAAGGCATTATAATAAAAAAAATAACACATTTTTTAGTACTTTTTCCACATCTGATTTATTTCATCAGGACCGGTTTCGCTCATGGCGAGCATTATCAACTGATAAGAAATACAATAAGACAGTGGTATTTATGCAAAAGTTAAGGATGAAAACAAGGTATGACAAACAATTGGTAATGCAACTAAGCAAATAAATTAAGTAAATTACAAGACAAATAGACTAAAAATAAAATGTTCAAGACCTCTTAGCAATGCAAAACTAAAACATCAAAAATCAATTTAGTATGAATTTAACATTAACAAGTAAAGCCCAAATATTAAGTGAATTTAATAAAAATAAATAAATCTAATGTCTGTCATCCATAATTAGTCGGTAATGAGTTCAAATGAGTCAGTACCTGTAACAGAATAAAAGCCATATCAATTCTTAAAAATTAAAATCAAGAAAGGAAAATAAAAAATTAGAAATAAAAGTAGAAAGAAATACAATAAGAATTGGTTTAGTGAATTGGGTATAGTAATGGCGAGAAACGAAGACTAATTGATCATTTAAAAGATTACAATTATTCATAATTTTTTTTTTTAAATGATCTTTTAATCTTTTAAATGATCAATTAGTCTTCGTTTCCTCGCCATTACTATACCCAATTCACTAAACCAATTCTTATTGTATTTCTTTCTACTTTTATTTCTAATTTTTTATTTTCCTTTCTTTGATTTTAATTTGTAAGAATTGATATGGCTTTTATTCTGTTACAGGTACTGACTCATTTGAACTCATTACCGGGACTTCCATCTAATTATGGATGACAGACATTAGATTTATTTATTTTTATTAAATTCACTTAATATTTGGGCTTTTACTTTGTTAATGTTAAATTCATACTAAATTGATTTTTGATGTTTTAGTTTTGCATTGCTAAGAGGTCTTGAACATTTTATTTTTAGTCTATTTGTCTTGTAATTTACTTAATTTATTTGCTTAGTTGCATTACCAATTGTTTGTCATACCCTGTTTTCATCCTTAACTTTTGCATAAATACCACTGTCTTATTGTATTTCTTATCAGTTGATAATGCTCGCCATGAGCGAAACCGGTCCTGATGAAATAAATCAGATGTGGAAAAAGCACAAAAAAATGTGTTATTATTTTTATTAATATTTCATATCTTTCAATATATGATATGTTTTTACACATTTATTTTCCTTTCTCACTTGCTATGGTGATAAAACGAGGCACGTGCCGTGCCTATGCTGAAAATATATATTGCTCTATAACTTGGGCTCTTCAGCTTATTGCTGTTCTAGGAGCAATTGAGAGAGAGGAGAATAGTAATGGTGCAGGCCAGATTAGACTAATATAAATTAATTTATTTTATCATTGTTCTGTAGACTGCTTTACAAAAATTATAAAAATAAAAGGTTATAACTTGGATTTTAATCTTCAATTTCAATAAATGTTTTAAATAAAAAAAAAATGTTATTTAATACTTTCAGATGATGCACAAAAATTGTTCTGCGGGAGCACAGGGTAAAGAACTGTTGCTCTATGGATAAAACAACAAAACAATCTTTTCTTTCTTCTTAACTTAACCAAGCTCTTATATTTTTTTTTTTTTTTTTATCTTTTTTCAGATTTTGGCCTAGCTAAAGAATACATAGACCTAGATACCAACAAGCATATTCCATTCCGGGAGCATAAATCACTCACCGGAACTGCAAGATATATGTCCATCAATACCCACCTGGGCAAAGGTGAGAACAACAATTGGATGGCATTTAAAATCTAATCTTATGTCACTTATGGATGAAAATTTAATCTTTCTGTCTATTCACAGAGCAATCAAGGCGTGATGATCTCGAAGCGCTGGGCCATATGTTTATGTACTTCCTGCGGGGATCCCTTCCGTGGCAAGGGCTCAAAGGCGGAAACCCTAAAGGAGCGCTACCAAAAGATCGGGGACACTAAACGCGCTACGCCTATCGAGGTTACCGTTCATTCTAATATCAAAGCCATACTTCAGTTGTACACTATATTGCTGATTTTCTGTGGGAAAGAAAATCCTTTTATTCAGAAAATTTTGATATTCTTTTGTGTTTCAACAATGAAATCATAATTCTGTTTTATTCTATGTTTTGTGTTGCTATCTATTTCGGATCTTTGAAAGGCATATTCAAACTGTATACATTGCAAAAATTGTAATCAATCATGACTCTTGAAAATTGTAATCAATTTTAGCTAGACCTGAGGCTATGAATAACAGGTAATCAATTTTGTGACACATGTCACACTTGAAAACCTTTTCAAAAAGATTAAAAAAGTGAATATAAATAAATTAAACGAAAAGAAGTTTCGGGAAACTTAATATTTAGTCCATGGGCTGCAATAAATATCTTTTGTGCCGGCATAACGAATGCAGGCTGTATATCACTGTTTCGAAATATGATCTTCATAGTTTTTGTTTAAATCAGCACAAACCTTAACAATGCCTAAATAGCTGGATTGAAATTAAGTGTTAAAAATATCCATTGCAACATCTGATAAAAAAATTATATAATGCATCCACCTTTTTTTTGTGTTCCGGGTAGGTTTTGTGTGAAGGTCACCCCGAGGAGATGTCTTCGTACCTGCGTTACGTTCGACGGTTGGACTTCTTCGAGACGCCTGACTACGAACAGTTGAGGAGATTGTTCAGAGAACTCTTTGAAAGACGAGGGTATGTGGACGACGGAGAATTCGACTGGACTGGCAAAACTATGGTGAGGATTGTCTTCAACATTTTTTAGTATTAGACAGGCTTTATCTCCTTGCTTGGAACTGTCTCAATTGACATCATAGAATTATGATTATTTTTAAATGACAGTCTCTGCATACTAATAATAACTAGTGTATTCTTTTCTAATTATATACTTCTGTTTAATCATCTTTCACAACCTTTATTTTATTAAAAGATATTTTTTTAAATTTCTCTTCTCTTAGGTCATTAACAACATTATAAGTGTAGATTATTCTTACAATATGTTTAACCCTTTTTACTTTCAATCTTTTTATAGAGGATTTGTTTAAATATTCAACCTTTTCTTTGTTTTACAAACAGCTGTTTCAGATATTGAGTACTTTTATTTCAATTTTTCCATAGCAATAATAGAACCTCCTGATTAACCCGGCGCACGCGTTGACATATTCACTCAATTAAAAAACTTCGAATTATGAAAGGATGTTATTTTTCGTTATATCGTAATAAATAGAGGGATTAAAAATAATTGGATTGATATTGATTGCGGACAAACACATTAAGAATATGTGGGAACACTAAAACCCGAAAGAAATACCACATGAAGCCACAATTCATTAAACAAACAAATCTCTAACAAAAGCAATGCTTGTCGACATGACGTATTTGTTATCTTTAATTACGAACGTGTCAAATTAAGAGCCCTGCGACGAACTCATTCGATGGTCGTTGTCACTTCGAAACATACATATATTACTCGCTTAATTACGGGAAACACATAAATAATTTAATATCGAGACATTTATCACCAAATGTTCAACACACATACACCTAGGGAGAGATAATAATTTATGATTTTTTTAAATCTTTTAAGAGTTATAAATTTTGTAGAAAAGATAACGACAAATACATCACAATCTTTGCACATGAAACTTGTTAAAGTTTTTTTTTATTTTTCTTTGAATTACATTTGAGCATTGTGCAAATCACAAATCAGAACTAAATGTTTTTAAATATTGAATACACCCAATAATTTTTTAGTAAACACAATAGTCGACACAATTAGAATAAATACACGATAGTTTTTTATTTAAATGTGTCCCTCAATACAATACGAAGTATAAAAACATTAAATAAAGATCGCACGAAAAATAAATATAATACCGGCAGTGCCTGTCACGTAAAATAGTTCCGTCATACGCGCAGCCGCGAATGAAATTATATGAGAACTGCGCAGGCGCGAGAGTTCGCGCGAACTTTCAAACTGACGGGTAAAATCGAAAAATTGTAGCTGTTCGAGAAATCAATGTTTTATATTTAAATCTATTATTTCTGACAATCTAAAAAAGTTTGTGGTAGCAAGATAGATAAGGCAATATTTTAAAACAATAATCACCCCTGTGTGCAAGAGATTTATCGTTTAATCATCAGTTGAAAGTTCCCGTCACACAAGTCGTGACAGTCGCGTACGGGCCTTGTCTTTTCCCGACACAACATCTGTGACGTTCGTCCGCCACGGGTTAAAATCAACTGTACATTCAAATGTGTTTTACCATCTCCTAACTAATTCCATTTACAAATTTTGCTGCTATAGTTTATGACAAAATATTAATATTAACTTACTAAGAACACATTTAGAAACACTTGTAAGTAGTTTTAGTACTGGGTACCAACTTCAACCCACAATGTGGCAGATATCCAACCCTCGTATAGTATTTTATGATTATAATTCAACTTTTCCTACTCCAATTTGGGGTAGGTAAAGTTAAGCATTTAGTTGGAATAGGATAATCACTGTATCAACTGTTGCAATGTATGCCAATACGTGGATTAAATCTCTGACCCCAAAACTAAACTTATTAGCCTTTTTTTAAATTCAGCGCTTACTATCTAATCTAGAGAGCAGTGCTCTGCTTTGAGGTGACACTTAGGTGTACTGCAACATATTGTTTTGATGCCAAAAAATAAGTACACAACCCAATAACCCAATGTAAATTTTTTATATGTGGTGTGCCGTGAAAATCTGGTAAAATATTAGATGTGTCATGGGAGAGAAAGGTTGCAGAGCACTAATCTAGAAAAATCGAGTCCTAGATTGACTTTAATTTTGTATTATTTTCTTATCCTTGCTGCGTAAAATGCCATAGTTTGTGGTATATTTAAATTAATCTCAAAAAGTATGGGCTGCAATTGTTTAAGTTGAAACTTTATATTTGGGTCGATGTGGTAATTTACAATTTTATTCATTGCATGTTCATGTTTACATTTCTAGCTTGCATGTTAGTCGGATATACAAAATTTATTTCTGAATGTTATTTTGTGTTGTGCAACAGCCGGCCAATTTACACATCATGCGGCAACTGCGCAATGCGCCTCCGTCAAATGTCGGTAAAACAAAGTCCGACAAGGTGAATCACGCCTTTGCAATTTTATTTCATTCATTTAGTCAACCAGCAAAACACACACCCTTTCCCGGTACAACATTCATTTGCATCATTTTCATGTTCAGCTAATACCAAACTTTAACAGTTACGACCCTTATATTACTTACTCGTAATATCTGTCAGAATCTTTTATGTTAATCATGGACTAACACAGGTCATCTCACGCAGTGAGTAAAAATCTGCAACTTGCCAATCTATCAGTCTATGAAAAACATTTATTGTCTGTCCCTAGTAGTAGAATTTTTCAATTTCCACATATCATTGAATATATCTCGGTAAGTTGCTTATTTTTTCCCCCAGGAATATTGTACAATGCAGTCACTTTTGAAGATCTCTTGATGGGATATAACATAGTAACATATTCTATTTATTCAAAAAAATAAAACACAATTTTATTTTTGTTTGTGTATAATTGGTTTCACTCCTCGAGCAGCATTATCAGCTGAATCGTGTGAGCAATTAGTGCAAAAAATGTGTTTCGTTTTTTTTTATATAATGCCTTTCCACCGAAAACTGAGAGTTTACCCTTAAAGTAAGTAATTGTATTTAGTAACATAAATTACATAAAGTTGTAGATGGCTATTTCTTCATATCTGAAATTGATATTCCCCAAAGACAGAAATTCACATATGCATTTGCAAACTATTTTGAAATAATACGGTGGGAAAATAACAATGTATTTTACTTTAACTAGTTCTGTTGATAGCTTAAACCGAACTAGTTATCAACAAATATATAAAATAATTTATGGCAAAGTAAAATACATTGTTATTTTCCTACCGTATTATAATGGAGTTCTACCAAGTAAATGCCTACTCAATCAATAATATTTTGAAATAGTTTAATCATAAGTAAAACTGATATTCGTTCATTCTGTCGTTGTTTTTGCAAGGGTTAAATTAATAATTACTGACAATGTGGACCTATGTATAGATTTTTGATCCAAAAGTGAGTTTCAGTTTATATACTAGAACCAAAGCCAATATCATAGAAATACTCAAAATATGTGAACACTTGATAATTTTCTGTCAATATTTTCCCATATTTGACTTGCTGCTTAAAAATCATTAGATTCCACTTTATTTATTCACTTACTGATATCCACACTGTTTTTTTTGTATTTTTAATGTCCAGCAACATCCTCAAGATTAGATGTTTTAAACTCTGAGAAAATAAATAAAAGAGATACAGAACACTGTTGATGTCTTATTGATTTAATAATTCCAAGAAAATTATTTCAGCCGCTAATGATGAACTGTTCCAATTTTTCAGTCAACACCGGTCGGATCTCTGCAAACAGGACACGAGATGGTAGTTTCTCCGAACAGAGATAGACATCCGCCATTCCACAAGGTGAGATTTCTCCCTATTTATACTCAATAACGAGGCACCAAAATAAAATCATCTATTCTTTAGTTTATACGATACAATTAACAGGGATAATATTGGAATATCTATTAGCGTATACTTTTTTGTTGTTTTTTGTTTCACTTTTAAATATAATAATTAATTTGGATATTTCTCTTAGTATGCTTAGTTTTTCTGACTATTTAGTATACAACTTTTCTTATAGAAAATAGATCCTGACCAATTGTTTGCTTTTTTGTTGATAATATAATGGTTGTCCTCTCACAGTTATGTTTTTTTGAAAATATATGTTAATACTTTCATAATATCTATATGAAAATGGTAACATGTGATAATAATATGCACTACTGAGGTGTATTTGCTATAGTCAATGCGTCATATCAAACAATCTCAATCGAGAGACGGCACCTCCCGTCTGTGTGGCAGATTCTCATAGACTTGTTGTATCTTACGCAGGATGATTTGTGTGAATATTTGGATGGTTTGGGTGAAGATGATGAAGCCGCTTTGATCTATGCCCAGGTTCGCTACACAGCAATTTGTTTGGAACGTTTTGTAGTCATATAATAATAAAGGCATTGAAAATAGTTTTGGTTTGACATTGATATCACTCGAGACTGGTATGGTAACCGTTGTCCCTAGCAACACCTTAGCGTGAATTCTCATCGCAGCGGTTGTTCTCCTTCATCTTTCATCTATTTCAATAGCTATTCGCACACATGCTGATAATCTTACTTTAATATTTACCGTAGAGAAAAACTATGACTATTATTTAATAACTTTCAAGGCTTTGTTAAAGTCCATGCAGACAATCTAGTATTCAGATCAATTCTCTTTGGTACCCTGCCGTATGGCTTGTCACTCACGATTCAGTATGTGCCTCTGTATCCTCACGCTTCCGGGTACACGGGTGGATTGATCAGTCAGTTCATCGGTGTCTTTGGCCTGAAGATGCTGTTAGGTGTAACCCTGATGATCAGTGACAAAACAATTCAATGATTCTAATGTGATAATGAAGTAACGTCAACAACCCTCAGTTAAACCCCCTACACTGGACCTCGCTGATTACTTAAATAATTTTCTACAGTAATAAAATGAGATTAATTTGTCATTACCACCGCCTTTAAAACATCTTGTTTCTCTCCATCAGTTTCTTTCTGTTGTTCCACATATTATCTTAATTTTACTAAAGAACTATTAAGCTAGGAGTTAAGCTATTCATTCCCTACAAGATATCCAGCATTGTGCTACAATAGTTTTTAGTTTCATCCGAGAAGCTTCTTCATGACTTCATTAGAATATTTTTGATTTGCAGAATGTGGATTTACAATACGTACCGATTCAACATTCCATTTTCTCTACCTGGCTCATATACGTAATCATTTTTGTGCAACCCTTGAAATATTATCACACACCTACACATATGTTTACTGATTTTACTTCATGTGAAATTTCTTCCATATTTTATTCTTAATATAGATAATTCACCATGTTGTTAATTTAGTTGTATTATATGAAAAATAGGAATTGTTTTTAATCAATCCATTTATTTCATTATTTTTATTATCTTTCATTTTTGTTTCTGAAAATAGTTATCAATTATTTGTGCCTATTGTTTCACGATAAACAATGTGAAAAATGCCGCACTTTATGTTCGAGCGATTATTTATATATAAGCTTGCACGAAATTACCATAAACATCTGACACAAGATATTGGCTTTTTTAGAAAAAGATTTTTAAACTAAAATTTTGGTCAGAACCACTAATGGTTTATATTTCTTATGTTCAGTATGAGCGATATTTTAAAAAAAATGCTCCTTAACTTAATATTGAATGTAAACTTATTCCTGATATTATTGATTCGAGTATTTATTAACGAGACAAATCTACAACAATACCATATCATTTTTTTTGCCTTTTGCAGATTATTTTAGATAGCTTACTTCCTAAACTCAATTAACCTTTCCAAGAGTACAATAATTGATATCTGACTTGCTAAAGAGAGGGGGTTCTTTTGACATGAAAATTTAATATTTTTTCTCCATAAAATCTATGTATTATGCAAATAGAAATGCTGGAAAAATAGTAAAAAATATAAAACTCAAAATATCTCGGTGTTATCGTGAAAAAACCGATTGTGTATTCCAGGGGTCACAAACCATCAACAGTCACAAAAACACTTATAATTGATAAAAAAATTGTTCACACAATAAATGTTTTCATCACAATTATATAAATTCAAGGCTGTGGAATCATTGATAAAAAATACGACTCCGACTCCAGCATTCACCAAAAACACGACTACGACTCCGATTTAAAAAAGTTTAATTTCGTCACTTTTTTTCCTAATTTTCCTATTTATGTGTTCGACTGAATATTATATCCAAATTTGACATAGTATATGCAAAAATAAAAAGGTTCCGACTCAGAGTACGACTCCGGCCAAAACGCTGCAGTGACTGCACAGCCCTGATTAAAACTAATGTAAATGTTATAAAATTAATAATGCTTTTTCGTATGATAATCCAAGAAACACGGGATCGAAGAAGAATCGCCACCAACCATTTCTAAGTCATCAATGCTTTCTATGTTTTCTTCTTCATTGTAGCTATTCATCAAAATATCACCGATTTCATCGTCTCTTATGGAATCCATTTTTACGTAAATAACTCAATAAAAGTCAACATATTCAGTCGAAATACACAATATAAAACTTTAAAACACAGTACAGTAAAACCCCCGTTAAGACTATGGTTGGGACCGTGTTATATGAAGTAGTGTAAGCGGGGGTGTGAATCTCATACAAAATTAGGGATTTGTTTTTTTTCCGCGAAAAATGCAATTAAGATTATACATTAGTTTTGCAAAAAAAATATATGAACGAAATATTTACGTAGACATTTGGTTTCTATGTAATAAAATGCATAGCGCTCGCAAAATGCCGCACACAGACAGTAGGCGCGCTGTGCTTGTATTGTCTGGCACGTGTTGATTGAGCTTATGCACCGTAGAGAGGGCCAGCCGTTTGGCTGTGTGTGTGCGACCAGAATGACAGCCGGCAACATCACATAGCAATGACAATGGAATGCGACTGTGGATCGGTGGATTTGCGGTGAATATTTTCAGCCAGCATGTTATACGGGGTAGTGTTATTGAAGGTTTGACTGTATACAGCTTCAAATCACGATACAAAATCTTCAAACCACAATATATAACCTCAAATCACAACACAAAAACTTAAAAACACAGTATACCGTTTCAAATCACGATAAAAAAACTTCCTAACACAATATAAAACTTGAAATCACAATACTAACACTTTGAAACACATAAAAACACACCAAAACTTTTTAAAACGGCAAACAAACAAAGATATTCGGAGCGCGCGTAAATTCACAGTTTGCGATGCATGAACATGTCAGTTTTTGCCTGAGTGACGTCAGAGCAATGTCACGTGACTTTCGAAAAATACAAATAATGCTAAAAATAAAGCCAATATCAGTTTTAAACTATTTTTTAAAAATCAAAAAGCTTCATCCCAATAACCATAGATAGAATTGCAATACATATTCGAGCAAATAACTACGTAAATCTATACTGAGTCCATAGAGGTCTATAAAGCTTAGAAGAAAGTTTATGCCAACGCTCTATGACGTCTTTACTCTCTGAAAGGTTAAATTCTCAAAGGAATATTTATAGCATTTCATCAGTTTCCAATCATTTTTCATTGTCAAATAAGTGACGCTCCATAATACTGTTCACTTTGCATTACTAGCACTCTATTGTATTTGGATAGATGTATGCAACTTTGGAAAATAGACTACAAGTGTTCTTAACTTGAGAACTGTTAAATTTTACCATTATTTTGCAATTGAAATAATATCAATCAACAGATAAAACAACATGACTAATATTTGTAGTATCATTGAAATCCGTAAACTTGTCATTAGTGTGATGGATTTCATAGATTTACTGATGACTTAACAAATAGTGTTTTTCTGTTATCACATTTATCATTTTATATCTGTATATACAATCATTTGAATGTTTCTTCACCACATCAGATACCAATCTGCGTTTCAATATGTGAAAAATATTTTGTTTGTACTATATTTGTTTTTTTCAATTTTAATCCCTCTGTAGGATAAGATTGAAGTGTCAATTTCCTATGTAATGTTGATTGATTATATTGTTTATTATCTCTTAGTCTGAGCTAAGAAAAATATTTTTTTCAAAAAATCATTGATTCTGAATAGCGCACTTTTGGCCTTCAGTTTATGCACCTGCACAACTTCTATACCAGTTCTTTGATATGGTATTAAAATATCGAGTCTTTTTAAATGCTCAATTTGATTAAGTTAAGATTTGTAGCAATCTCTCGTTCCATCAAATGCCGAACAGATTTGATCTATTCTTCCTTTATTGATTGAATTGGTATTTACTTGGTTGAACTCCATTATAATAGGATAGAAATATTGAAGTATTTCTACAAAAACTATAGGATTTGGTTATACAGTACTATAGTATATGAATAAATAAATAAATAGTTATCCTGACGGCGTTAGACAAACAGCTGTTAACAATCGAATGGGGGATATACACAACGATATTTCATTCAAAATTGACTTGCTGATCCAACCAGTCTCTAATAATATTTTGTGTGTACTTTTAGGTAGTGAAGAGCGGAGGAGGCGGAGGCGGCGGAGGTGCATGGGCTGAAGCGGGCGGAAAGACGGCGCTGGGTGGCCATCTCACTCCCGCCGACCGACACGGATCAGTACAGGTTTCTACCTCTCACTTGTCCACCTCACGTACTTGTCGCATACTCAATATTATAGTGCAACTTTTCCCGATGTGTTTTTTTGTTTACTTAATAATGAACATCAAATAGGGTCACCTCTCGATGCAAACAGATAATATTTTATTTCAATTGACAATCCAATGAGTGAAATGGAAGTACCTTTTCTTTGCACTGGTTTTACGCTCCCTAATTTATGTAAAGCTACAGAATATCTACTTTCCTAAGAGGACAGTCACTTCACTTCCACTCTTTAGTCGAATATATGTATGAATCAGATTGCTCGGAACTCCCCTATTAGGAGTTTCGTAGTCGGTTGAAAATATAGGCAGGCGAGACTCGGGCTCCCCTGTGCATCCGCAGCACATGTCCACACTGAGTCTACCGTCGCTTTTTTATTTTGGAAATTAGTAGGAGTGGGTTAGTCCGCTATCACCAATCTGAATTCCTGGCAAAGTCGAACAATTGTAAGAAAAGAAAGCCGAAAGCATTGCTTTTGGAGCTCAGTATACATTCACTTTTCATGAGGTGCGGTGACCCATTACCGTATTACAGCACCGTCGGAATGCATGCATTAAACAAGTGGCATGTTTGTTTCTGACCGAGTCCATCTGCATGTCCCAGATAGTTTATTTTTTTTTTGTATATTATAGAAAGATTATGTGAAGCCGAAATAACTTGTAATAGTTTTTACTTTATTATAAACGAATTCTTTTCAGTAAATGTCCATTCAATCAATAATATTTTTTGTACATCCAATTATATTTAAATTATACTTCAATCAAATGCAAAAAAAATTATAGAATTATTATATTATCGGTTTGCCTCGGGTTTGCCATGTATGTGAAATGCTCCACTGCACTTTGATATATTATGCCAGTACCGATATGTATATGCACTACATAATGTTATTGTGACTACATGTTAGGATTTACACTTTACCAATAAAATCTTGTATATTTCTTGCACCTTTGTTTTCACACTCCAAAAATTAACATCAGTCATCAAATTAATCTTTGAATGTTTTATAAAGTTAAATAATTTTCTTATTTTACCATTTTCTTATACTTTGAGTAAATAAATTTATAAACAAAATTACTAAATAACCCAATCTGATATTTGTGTCTATAAAAGAGCGCTAGCGACACCGAAGCTACATATATGTCAGACGCTAAATGTGACAATTTATCCAACCATTAACACAATATGCTACATACATCAGTGGCGAGCACAACAATTATTCTTAAAGGTTGACAACTGAATTGCAGTAAACCTTAATTCGATTTACTGTTTGTATCGATTTTTTCTCTTACATTATGAAATGTATCAATCAATACGCATTGTTTTAAACATTCAGAATTTTTTTTCTCGTTATAATTTAGAACTGGTCAAAATACAAGAATTTATATGTGTCACATAAAATTGTTCTTGACGATGAATTGACTAAGCATGCCTTCGTAGTCAAAATCCTCACACATGGCATTGTTCTTTCTCTTAGAAACATGTCTCGTAATGCAGTTTTGTAATCAACATGCTGAGTTTAAATAATGAATTTTCCTGTTCTGCAAATTTGTGTGTGCATACAATAACTGTTTGACTTAATTAATCTGATATGGATTTTGGGCTCTCGGCGTCTGATATGTATCGTGGCTCAGTGTATCTGGAGCATAATTTATGGTGTGAATATTGCTTTTGATTCGGATGTGTTTCTCGTCTATGACTATTTATCTTTTATTGTTTTTCCACATCGGTTGTTTTCTTTTCTGTGTTACACAAATGAAATATGCAAGATTGCCCGCGTCAAATTTACTTTATCACTGTAAAGTAAATTTTTCCCCTATAATATGATTATTATGAATCAATTAAGTTTTATCCTCTTGTTTGCTTCTTTGTATGAGTGTTTTTTTTATTTCCTCTAATGAGATTTATTTTATCATTGAGTCACTTGCACTTTGAAAGGCAAATTGAAAAGAATAAATAAATTTAAAGTTAACTGGGAATTCACTCGGCTAGTTCAAATCGAGATTGCGGGCTAATCTTAATTTTGAAAGAGGTCATTCACTGATAAGCCAGTCTTCATATTGAATCTTACTATCATCCAGGAATAGCAATACCAGATGAATATATCGATACCCATATGCCATATTAAAACTTGCAATACAAAAATAGGTAAAATTTTATGAAAAACAAAATAATATTTATGGCCAATTGGGATCATCGCAACACTGGCCGCATTCTTCCATATAAAATGTGTGTCGCAGATCCAAGAAATTATTTATACAGTTATTAAATAAAAACAAAATCTTACTATTTTGCATCTTCATCTGATAGATATGATTTGAAAATAATAAACATTTTTACTATTGAAGACAGTCAACCTCTGTTGTCCTGGGTTTGATATCTCAGACATTCTAAAACAATTCTCTATTGATTTTTTTCAATTGATCAACTTGCAAATAGAAAATTTAATTCTTCAGTTTGCCTTCCTATTATAATTTAGATTTGACCCCTGTATATACTATCTATGTAAATTTTTCAGTGTGTTAGTGTACGCGAGGAAGTGTGTATGCGTGCGTGTATCTCCCAATATTATTAGTTGAGTTTGTTAACTTCTTTTTTAGCCAACGGCCAAAACAAACTTTTGGTACTTCCGAGTTCCGGGGTCTGTCACCACGGTCAGTCTCATTCATTTCTTTTTCCTTTTAATTATTTCATTTAATCATTTGGTATTCTTTTCTTTGTATTGTTATTTTTTTGTGAACTGATGAATGGTGCATATTTACAATTATGTATTGCCGTTTGCCAAGAATGGGAGCCGTAACATTGACATGTGTTACGTGATGAACATTGTCCTATGTTTTGGAATGAGAATTAATGCTTTAATGACTTACTCGATCGATAGTGAATTCGAGGGTTATCACAAACGTGGTATCCAAAATGGGATTATGATCATAGGAAGGGGGGTTGTAAAGAAAAATTTAAGACTATTAATTGACCGGATAAAAAAATACTTATTTTGAAATTCGTGTTCACAATCAATCCTACCACAAAAATGGCTGCCAAATTATTGCTAGCAATGTTTGTCAACAGTTTGACAACATGGGACTATTTCTATGTTTTTGAACCGCCTCTCACATGTCCCGTGCATTTTTAATATGTTACACCAACAGAGATCCTGTTAATCAAAAGGTTTTTCTCTAAACGGGGTAGTGACTATAAAATCAACATATCGGTATCCAATTTATTTGTTTGTAATGTCTAGATTTTCAAATTTGAGTATGTTATACATAGAACAAAATTCCTGCATATAGTTGTAGCTTAAAAGTTATTCTGCGATCCAACTTTGTGTCTTGAAAGCAAAGCCAAATATCAATTGTTGACTTTAAACCCTTAGACATCAAGTATAAGTTTGGCTTTGTTTGGCTATAATATTATTCGAAATTAAAATACTTGATGTATTTTGAATATTAAATGTATGCATGAAGGCATCTCAACACTTGATATCCAACCATTTATTCTCGCGAAAACAATACCTCACTGCATATCGTTGACAACCCGTGCTTTAAGATTCTGCTACATTCATATTTAGTGCTTCCAGCTAAATTAAAAATCAGATTTTAATCAATTCAGCTAGTGGAAACACACTGTAAACGAGATTTTCATTTATAGATTGAATCTGTGAAATATTTTCATTTTGTCTTATTTATTTAGTTTATTATGATCATAATCCTTTCTATCGATAATCAACTAGGACAGACTCGATCGATCTTGGCCAATATTGCTTTACGTGGCCTGATAGTAAATAGTTATTGTGTTTTGTGTACATTTCCATTAATGCATACTTAAGTAAAAATTAGACATAACAATGTATTTAAACTTAGTTAGACCCTAACTGATTGTTGTGTCTGTATGTATATGTATCGTTAGATTTAAATGTGTTGGGGCTGTGATAAATAATTGTTTGCTTCAATTTATGCATGCGTTTGATGTATTGTGTGTTTTATACTTCTTCTGTGTATATAATTAAATATTATTTATGTCCTCAGCTTTACTTCCAAAATACATATCTGAATTTTATAAAAATGTTGACAGAGGATGCCTGTCAGTGAAATGTAGTGCTTTGTCAAATCTATTAAATGAAAACACTATTAATCAAATGCGTGCAGGGTGAAGACTTTGTTTCCCTGTTTAGCACTCTTCTTTTATATAGTTATTTATTTTGAAAATTTTGCTGCCATCTATGTTCAATTATCCAAAACCAACACGGTGCGCTAATATTTATTTATACTGTATTTTTTGCCTGTTATCATATAGTAATATTATCAGCTTAGTGTCAAATATTGTTTACTTGTGAATCCTTCGTCTTTCACCTTGAATGAGAAATCAGTTTCTCTTCAATTTATAATAATTTTCAAAAGCAATCTATGAAAACATTAAAATTATGCTTACAATATGGTAGAGAAATTTATATTCATAGAACATCGTAAAAAGAGAGCTAACAATCTTGTTATTTGCTCACACTTCAATATGATTATTATTTACCTATTATCAGATGACACCAATATTCCAATGAAAGCTTCTGTGGTGATGATTTTTACTGAGAAAAATTAGTTTTGAAGGTTGCCAACAGATTCCTAAGATGGTTACTCAAACTGCCATATTTTACTTAAAACTCATTTTATCATCAATTGTACAAAAATTGCCGCGCAATCAATCATCTTTTTAAAATGTAAAATTGTATTCAACAGTGTCAAAAGGAGATGTGTTTCAACTATCTCCTTTCAAACAGCAGTAAAGTGTAATAACATAAATCTCACTTTTGATGAAAATTTTTCATTTGAAAACGAATAATGAAAGCCCCAATTATTAGTTGAAAACATATAAATTTTCTATTTAAACCATCCTCTTTTGAAAATGATAGCTATCACTTGTGGACGGTTATGGGTAGAATTTGATCATCTTTCTCCATCATGTTTTCTGAAGTGATAAATATATATGCACAGACGATGGATGAAGATTAGTACTATTACAAATATCCTACGTATTATTTACTGGCACTTAATCTTAAGCCAAAAAAATAGGAGCGTGATGTCAACTAACTTACTGATAAAAATATTAATTTTATAATTAAAATATTGGCCAATGTGATCATGTTCATGAAGTACGTGAGAGTTAATTAAATATCTTTTATATTATTAAGTGATTATACCAGGGCTGTGGAGTCGGTGAAAAAAAGTCCGGCTCCGACTCCAGCATTTACCAAAACCAAGACTCCGACTAAAAAAGTTTAATATCGTCACTTTTTTTTTTGCCTTATTTACCTATTTATGTATATTCAATTAAATATCAACCCTACCAATCCGGCCAATAGCTAAATTTAACGTATTATATGCAAAAATAAAAGGTTCAAACTTTTCAAAATTTCCGACTCCAAGTACGACTCCCGCCAAATCGCCGCAACGACTCCGACTCCACAGCCCTGGATTATACCTATTCATTAGACAATGTATATTTTTTTCTGAGGAAGTAGCTAGATAATAAATAATATATTTTCTCTAGGAAAAAGGTGTATTGATCTGATCCAGACATTGAAAATCCATTGAGCATTTATCATAACTAAATATAATATTTAAGCAAAATGTATGTTAATAATTCTACGTTTAGATTAGATATTCAATTTCTCGTTCTTTATAATAGACATTCATACATTCTTCTATTACTATAACTACCTCAAAACACTTTCTACTTAGAACTACTGCTTTATATTCTACCGGTATATTTGGTTTATTTCACTTTTATATCTGAAAATTGGCTTTATAGTACAAATTTATATAATACGCAAAATCGGGTAAAAACAAATATTGTTTTATTACAATTTCATGAGAGATTTATTTTCGATACTTATGCGTGTAAACAAATTTACAACTACAATTGCTGACCTTGAATAAGATAATTTAATGCACTCTGATGAAGGTGAATGACACCAGAGGTTATATATTTTTCGAGGGGAAAAGAGGTCCTTGTCTAATTGTCGAAGTCTTCCATTCTGATGTTGAATACTAAACGGCTTACAAGTTGCTCGTTATCTTTACAGCTGCGAGTGTTGTCAATAACACCAAAATAGATATCAACAATAAATTTCTAATAAAGATTTTTACCTGATAAATATAAACTTCAGGATTCTCTACTACAGAGTCAATTTATACTAAGCAAAATACCCAGAAGGGTCAATCTCGCTTTTTTACTAAATTTTGCATTTTAGGCATCATTAGTTGCTGTTATTACTGCACAAGCAAGAGAAAAGTATTTTCAAGCCACATTGCCTGGAATCTCAGCTGCCATATTGCCATCTGTATTCCACGGAGATCTGTTTGTACATTTCACATCGTTCAGTTGCTCGGTTTCTTGTCATCGTTTCACTGCAACGTCTAATTAAATAACTGTCGTTTTCCTCTTCAGGTGGTGAGCTCTACTAATGGCGAATTGGCCGCGGACGATCCGACGGCCGGCCACTCCAACACTCCCATCACGCAGGCGCAGCAGGAGATAGACGTCGTCGATGAAACCAAGTCAGTATTGTTTCAATTTGCCATTCACATTCTTCACGCGATAATATCAATGTGAAACTTTTCTCTTATTCTAATTCTGATGAGTGTTCATGAGCGCAAAAGCGTTCCTATCGTGGTATAGTCCTCTCTGCATCCAGTCCTTTCCCATCTGTTGCAAAGTGTGTCACATTAATTAACATATCTGAATTAATTATTGTTAAACTTTATTCATTTGACATTTTTAATCAGTCTCTAGTTAGTCCTATATACTAGAAATATATTTGGCTTCATTCTTATAATTTATGATTGACATATATCTAATATTGGCCGTAAAAAATATTTGAACTTGTTGCAACCAAAACAATGTATCAAAATTAAATTGAATATCACTTTTTGAAAAGAAAAATTTACCGATGAAAAGTATTTATGGCAGGAACATGATATGATAGTGCAACATGAAATTTGAAAAGTCAAAAAGAAAATGATTTTCCCCTCTAACACACTACCACTACCAAACAACAAATGAATGATTTTTTTAATTATAGGTTGGAAAGAACATGCCCAAAAATATCTCGCTAACCACCCACCTTCTTCCTCACCTGTCAAATGTTTTCCGCAAATACCTTCCCCAAATCAACTGCAGCGGAACATGTTCAGCTCGGTGACAACATATATTATATATCATTTACTTGTGCAGTATGGCTTGAATCAATAAGATAGCTATAGAATATATTTATACTTTGTCTGACTGCCTCGTGAGGCTTGATCAATATAAACATCGAGGTAAACTAAGACAGGTGAGGAAGCAGGTATGCAAAAAAAAATCCTACTGATTTTTTCACCTGTATTAGTTTGCCTTGAAATCTCACTATTTATAACTTAAGCCTACTAGTATGCATTATGTTACGTGCGGAATCCATTCACAGCATGCTTTGCAAAGCCACCGCAAATGTTTGCCATTCATAATATGCGATTGGCATAAGCCAGTGGTCGGCAAAGTGCGGCTCTTTGGCCCCTTGAGTGCGGCTCAGTATAAAATAGTAATAAAATAAAATATATTAATACAAATCCACTTAGGGCGCGCAAGTCCTGCCGACGCTATTGACAGTTGGGTGACAACTGTGACCTCTCGATAAAATTGTGTCGATTTCAACAGGCGGGGCCAAAAGTATGACTGGCGTAAGAAAAGGTTTTGTTCATCAATATTACCAGAAATCAAAGGATTTCTCCTTGAAAGGGATGTTCACTATCCAGAATTAAGTCAGAAGATGTCATTTCATTCGAAAATAAATTATCGATTTTTGATCTCAAGATTTTGAAAGGGAAACATTGTTTCACTTACTGAGCCTACTAAAGCATCGCCAAGAAAATCTTTCAAATATTAATAAACACTATTTTAAAATAGCTATTTTAGATATAAGGGAAGCATTTCTCAGCAGGTTTCAAGAATTTAAAAACAACAAAGCGACCTTAGCATTCGTCAAAAACCCTCTTAATGCTACTACATATAACAAGTTTGAAATTTTCTCCTTTTGGCATCGACATTGGTAAATTTGAAATACAATTGCTGGATTTAAATAACCAGTAAATATGGAGCTCAAAATTTAAACGTCTGTATTGATTTGGAAATACTGGAGAAAAAGAAATACGGAAAGAAAAATAACAATGTATTTTAATTCTACATAAATTATTTTATATATTTGTTGATAGCTATTTCGGCTTACGCCTTCGTCAGAACTATAGTAGAATACATTGTTATTTTTCTTTCCGTATTATAATGGAGCTCTACCAAGTAAATGCCTACTCAATCAATCAAGAAAAAGAAATGTGAACTTATTTTAAAACACAAGTGGTCTGCTTTAAAAGACCTGGAAAAGGAAGACAGGAATTTTCGGCGCCTGGAATAATATTCCTGTACTCTTATGATCAGCTGAAAAAACTAGAGTATGCTGATCTTTCCCTTTTCGGTTCTACGTATTCATGTGAAAAATCTTTTTCAAGCAAGAATTGTATCAAGAGTAAGCTCAGAAGTCGTATTATTAATGAGAACCTGGAATCGTGCCTAAAATTAAAAACAACAACCTACAAACCTGACTTACTCAAACTTTCCAAGGAGATGCAAGGACATTGTTCGCATTCAGTGTTTGTCAGTTATTATTTTGTACAATTTAAATTTAACCCGTCCTGCGCTTTAACATATTAACTCAAATAACAGGCGTGCGCGTCACCTTTCTTCGAGTTATGTTATTATGTTATTTTTCGTGTTATCGTAATAAATAGAGGGATTAAAAATAATTGGATTGATATTGATTGCAGGCAGACACATTAAGAATATGTCATAACACTAAAAACCCGAAAGAAATACCACATGAAGCCACAATTCATTAAACAAACAAATCTCTAACAAAAAAAGCAATGCTTGTCGCCATGACGTATTTATTATCTTTAATTACGAGCGTGTCAAATTAAGAGCCCTCGACGAACTCATTCGATGGTCGTTGTCACTTGAAACATACATATATTACTCGCTTAATTACGGAAACACATAAATAATTTAATATCGAGACATTTATCACCAAATGTTCAACACACATACACCTAAGGAGAGATAATAATTTATGATTTTTTAAATCTTTTTAAGAGTTATAAATTTTGTAGAAAAGATAACGACAAAGACATCACAATCTTTGCACATGAAACTTGTTAAAGTTTTTTTATTTTCTTTGAATTACATTTGAGCATTGTGCAAATCACAAATCAGAACGAAATGTTTTTAAATATTGAATACACCCAATATTTTTTAGTAAACACAATAGTCGACACAATTAGAATAAATACCGATAGTTTTTATTTAAATGTGTCCCTCAACTAATACAGTATAAAAACATTAAATAAAGATCGCAGAAAAAAATATAATACCGGCGCGGTGCCTGTCACGTAAAATAGTTCCGTCATATGCTTTCCCGAATGAAATTATATGAGAACTTCGCAGGCGCGAGTTTCTGCGAACTTTCAAGCGAATAAAGCGCAGCGGGTAAAATCGAAAAATTGTAGCTGTTCGAGAAATCGATGTTTTTATATTTAAATCTATTATTTCTGACAATCTCAAGGAGTTTGTGGTAGCAAGATAGATAAGGCAATATTTTAAAACAATAATCACCCCTGTGTGCAAGAGATTTATCGTTTAATCATCAGTTGAAAGTTCCGTCACAAAATTGACATAGGCCTTGTCTTTCCGACACAACATAAAATACGTTCGTCCGCCCGGGTTAAGGATACCTTTCTTTCATATTATTTTTTATAAATATTATATATAAATAAATAAAATATTTATAAAGTATAGTATCGAGTTTTATTCAGTGTACCCATAACTAATGAAGGTCTAAAATTATAAAAAAGTGTGTATTAAATTAATAGAGAGATTTGGCTCCCAATTTTTTTTTTAATTGTTGCAGTGTTCATATTTGGCTCTTTGGCAAATAAGTTTGCCGACCACTGGCATAAGCTATCAGATCTTACAACCGATACAATTTCAAATGAAAAGAAAACGTGAATAATCATTGAGCTTCTTTTTCTCGCTTTAAATAATTTAAGTACTAAGAATAAACAATATATTACAAAGATAAGTTTCATCGCTTCTAACAAGAAAATTATAAAACTTACTTGTAAAATATTGCTCAAATTGTAACTTCGAAATAATAAGTGTCAAATGAATTCTAATTCATTGATTCAACACAATTGTCTGTGTGAAAATTACTAATTTTTTTCAAACCCTTTTCAAAGTGTAATGCAATAAAGATTTTAAACACTGTTTATATTTATCAGAATTATATAAAAGTCATGTTTCCTTGTGACAGTTATGATTGACATTCGGTACTCTTTCAGGTGCTGTTGCTTTTTCAAACGCAAGAAGAAAAAGTGTTCGGGAAGAGGAAAATGACTTGGCAAAGAATTGGGAGGGACGAGCTCCTGTTGCGGCCGTCGGCCGGCACTCCTCGCCCCTACCGCCACTGCACCACTACAACTCGCACTCCTGAGCTCGCCTTCTATCGACCGCAACACTAATCCGTAACGTAACCCTCCGCAGACCAAAACTATCGAATCGGCGAGTCGCGCTATGCTTCACGATACCACCATCTCCGTACTCAAAAGAGAAAGAAGAGAATAATCGAATCTTGCAAACGAGTAGTTTTGGGAATTCATCAACCGGTGTTGTCGGTCGCGAGTGCTATTCGATGTGCCCCCGGTCCTGAGAAGTCTACGCTGCCGACAGAGCAGCGAATCGGACATTTTGCTCCTTTTTTTGGTTCTTACGAAATGATTATTTATTTTCGAGTGAAGCTCTCGCTGTCTGTTGAAAGAGTCAGGGTTTTTTTTAATTATATAATCGATGCGGATACATGAACAAATTTGTTTTGATGAAGATTTTTTTACTATTATTTTAAATCGTTAAGGAAAAGCGGAAGCTTCTCAGATTCGATAATACTTACGTAATGAAGAACGATGCCGGACCGTCATGGTCGAGTCCGGGGCGGAATCCGATGTTTCTTTGGCCGGCGCAGTTCACGAATTGTTCGCTAATATAATTATGAAACTGCATATTTTTTTTACCGATTATATATACCTTATAGCGATGACTCATTGAGACACATCACACTTAATTCTGTCATGGTCGATTGTGTGATAAAAATATGTCCTCAAACTGTGCTCCGAGTGATGTAAACCTCACTGCCATACATCCGACGGATTGTATATTTGGATATATATGTAAGGTAAAGGGAACGTGTAAAGTGTTGTCTGAGAAGAGAAGAGATGCATTCGAATAACTCGGAATGTAATGCGTTTCCTTTGTAAAATATTGCAAGTTTTGTTTTAACATTTGGTTAAATGTCGTGTTTACCATATTGACCCAAACATGTGGTTCATTTATCAATTAAATTCAAGAGAAATTTTAAATTGCATGGATATGAAACATTTGAAATAATTTAATCCCAAAGGGGAGGGGGGTAGTTAATTAACTGTCTTCCGTAAAGGCAAACCGTTAAAAATAATACGCAGAATATTTTTTAACTGTTGTCCGTCATTCATACCTCAAATGAACGCGACATTTATGTGTTCATTCCATTGTATTGTCAAATTTGTGAGATTTGAGAGACACGTATGATTCTTGCAAAAGATACTCTCCCGATATCGGGGTCAGTATGGTAATTGTGTAGTATGAGTGGATACTTTTGTCGTTAGCCAAAGTCAGAAAGCTATTAAACCGAAAATGATCATTTTAAATCCTCTCGTAGCATCATGTGCGCAACGACAGAGGGCGTTTCCGGACGAGTTTGGTTATTGAAAGGGATTTACGATTCGAGAGTCGGACGCGCGAGGCTGGATTGAATTTGCTAAACGACATTGTGATGATGAAGACGTTTACGAAAAGTGAAGTGAACGCTGAATATGATTAATTATTTAAATCAGTACCTATTGATTATTATACTACTGTCAAGTCTCGTTGAAAGGGAAAAGTGCATATTTGCAAATGGGTTAACTCTTAGATATAGTGGGCGATACCTAACACAGCGCTGTCGCTCGCCTTTTTTTTTTATCTCTGCATTGGTTCCGAGGTGAATTTCGTTTTCGGTGGCCCCCAAACGTCGGCCTCCTGATATTTCCACCGTTCAATCAACACTGCAGGCTATATATTTTATGAAAGAATTTTTGTTTTTTAAAAGAAGTAAGAATATTTTTGGCACTTCCGTATTTCCGCAGATTGAGTTATCGGGTGTGTGGAAATACTCGAGCGACGAGGGGGGGTAGGTCAAGTTAAGCGGCCACCAGAATCGAATGCAGCCGTTTACGATGCCATCTTGTCGACGCTACCAATTTTTTGACTTTTGATATTGCTCGGTTGCTGATCAAATACTATTATAGTAGTATTAATATATGTACATACATATAAAACAATTGTTGATGCTTAACATAATGTATTTAAATATATATATATATATACATATTATTTCTCTCTCTTACTCGACTGAGTCTGCATTTTCTTTTAAATGTATTAAAAAAAATTGAATTTTGGAACAAGACTGGTTTTTTTAATGAATCAATCGGAACATGGAACACTTTGTACTGTTTTGAATTTGAGTATATAATGTGATAATTAACATCTTTGAATGCATGTAGACACCTTTAAAACATATCCTACTCAGGTCAATATTTAAATTATTAATATATATGTATTTATCTGTTCATCATTCGAAAATTCACAGTGACCATTTTTGTTTTTATATCGATGCTTTCAGACCCGTCTGTCTTCTTGTGATAAATTTTCATCACAAATTATGAACCGATGTACGATTATGGTATCGATATTTATTTAATATAATTCTGATACTTGTTCCATGCTTTGTGTTTATATTATGAGGACTGATGTAATAGCATTGCTAGACATTTAAACAATAAATGCTTTGAGTTTAAACGTGATATTTTTTTCTTTTCTTTTCAATCCTTTGGTTACCTCGGAGTACTACTAACAGTTATCGTAAAATAAATTACCATTCGCAACAATACGCAATACCTGAAATCATTATGAAAGGCAGTTTAAAAATATCAACATATTTAATCCATAGGAAATTTTTTATTCATTCATATTATTTAGGTCATTGTAATGTAATTTCACATAGTAAATGCAATCACAGTTGATAGTATTATTATAAAACACAGCACATCTTAAAATAAAGTTACTAATAATTGAATGGATTGGTTTATTTATATATGATTTATTGCTACAATTTGTTGTCAAAATACATAATGGCATTTTAGTATGAACTAAATGTACTATTAATAGTATCAATGTTGCCATAGTAGTGAAAAATACACCTTTACTCATATTCCAATAAATAAAGCATATTTTTTTTGATACTTTTTTTTAATAATAATAAAATACCACATAAGGAAAGCAATGTATAGCGATAGTGTCATAAATTAAGAAACAAACAAACCGTTTATTCTCACAATAACATATATACATACTATAATTTCAGCTTTAGCTATTCTGTTAACAAAAAGCTTATGGTATTGTCGTGACTGAATTCAATTTTCGTAAAACAAAATTAACATGCTCCATATCACTGTTTCTGACATCTAATGTTTTATTTCGCCGCAGTTGAGTTATATGGGTATAATTTTCCATTTCAATTATAGCACAGTGATCAAACTTGCGCCTTGGTAACTGAAGGATTAATATCGATCGAACAATCCGCCCAAAAAATCATCTCTCACAATATATTTACTGTAGAAACTTACAAGCGTAACTTCATTGAAAATAAATCATTTTAAAGTTAAGACGAAATCATAGAAATTTCGAACCATTTTGTATATAGCTCTAAAATTGTTGTGTACAGTGATTAGACCGTAAAAAAATTCGGGTCTGAAAGCTTTGATTATTATAAAAGTCAATTTAGATATTCGAAGAGTCTGTTCAAAGGATTGTGAGAAGCTTTTTATTAATATTGTAATATTACAGGAAGAAACTCCCTCAGCAATGAGTGCTTTCCCGCCGGCGTCTGCACACTTCTTTGAATTCTGATAGTTAAGTGATTAAGTAATTGAATGTTTGTGCATAAAGTCATTTGAGATTAAATTTAGTTTAAATCAATTATTCTTATTTTAATATAATACGTTTTTTCGCAATCCATTTTAAAATAAACCTCGTAAATGCGTCTTCATATTTTATAATGAAATCTTAATATTTTCCGTTTATTTTTATTTTTATTTACCTTTAGTGCAAACAAAATGCAAAGATATTTATCAAGTTCTGAACTTATTTTCGGCTACATATTCTAGATATTAATTTATAACTTTTTCTGATTGATTTCCTCGTTTGCAAACAATTTGTTATTTTCGCCATTCATATATTGGTAGTGTTTGGACAAACTGGTAGTATTTTTGGATTGCTTGCGTGTAATGTTTAATGATTTCCACCATAAATTGATTTCTGGTCGGCCCGAATGGCATCATGTTGCCAGAGCAGACGAGTTATGCCAAATGGTCATGAATTAATAGCATTGGAATTGTATCGCTTTAGCCAAACACCGCCAATTTATGCTATAATTTGGGACCAGTTCCTTATTTTATTACATCAGTTTATCCTTTTGCACTTTCTCTGGCTGTCTCGAGTAGATGTCTTGATTTATTTCACTACCAACAATAAAGACAACCGGCAAATTCCGCAATATAGGACATTTATAAATAGGAAACGCATCGATGTTCATCTTTATTTCGCGGTTGTCAATCTGTGAATCACTTACAAAGTAGAAAAGATTTTATTCAGAAACAGTTTTATAATATCTCTCACTGTTAACTAAGAGTCCATACTGGTACAAAAGGCTGAACAGTTAATTAACAAAATATTTTAAACCTTCACCCTAAATTATTATTCTCTTACGCATACAGTAGAGCCTCTATTATCCGTTAATGACTAATTGGAGATGAAGATAGTCCGGATAAGGAAAAATCCGGATTATCGAAAAAATCATAATTGACAGGAAAAGATGAAGTATATTCAGTATAAATCATTTTTATTTATTTACATAAAAACGTCCTGATTCACCCTGTTTTAAAGCATCGATTATATCCAATTTGTCTTTGAATGAAACTACGACACGTTTTCTTTACGGTAATATTAAAAATAAATATTTAAATCGTGGTCAATTTTTCAAGAAAAAAATGTTCAATGCGTATCGAATTTGGACGATGACTGACCCATATTTTATACAGGACGTATTGTTAGAACAAATGCAACGATCAAAATATTAAGACTGTATTCCATCACGTACGTAAACAGTGAATGCAATTCGCCACGTGCATATCAGCAAATTTGTAATATTTTTGTTTATGTTGACCAATCCGGATAATCGAAGTTCTACTGTATTTCTATTAAATCCATTAAAAATTTGATTCAAAATGGCCACTTTTTTTAACAGTTTTATATCAGCATTATATGGACAGTGTTTTGCAAAAGATGCCGCATTATTTATCATAATTTATAGAAGTACTCTAGATATTCAGTTTTCAAAACTGAAAGCTCGCACACTTCTCGTAGTAGATAATCATCTCCATAATATAATCCGCACCTCTTTGCAAGACACTGTTCATTTATATTCACATGTATAAATCAGTCGCGTGCTGTGAATTTTTCTCTTTTGCTTCTTCGCATGTCGAGTGAAGGGTGTGAGGGTGTGAGGGAGTGAGGGAGATTTAAAGGCATATGGATGTCCATTGCTGTATCCTGCTTGCTCAATTGATTGAGGTAGAGAAACATCCGCCGCACGCCGATGGTATAAATGCTTCTAATGTCAGAAGAAACTTTGTAATCGAAAATGTATACAGAGATAAGTGCGCATTGCCAAGGACTAAAAATAGAGAAGTATTTTTATTTGATAAATAATAATCGTAGGGTTACATACAATTATATATAAATCGTAGATCGCCGATAGGATGCCGTGGAGCCGTTTGAAAGTTTTCACTTTATAATAACGTATCTCTCTTCCCGGGATTTTAAACAGCATGTCATCACATCAGGAATTGAAGAAAATATTCCTAAACTATCGTTATTTTTATTATTTATTAAACCGACATGAATCTTATGATGTTCATTACTATTCCGATTTGTTGTTTTGTCAAAACGATACATGTATATTGTTGCTAGGGTAAAAGCGATTCCTCGTTTTGCCGTCGGCTCTGAAACTATCTGTTTTCTACACACTAATTGCAGCAGATTCAATGAAGTTACACAAAGCTCAGTCCTGTAGATGCTTAGCAATGTTTAGAAGCCTGAATGAAATAAACATATATCCTGACAATCTTGGTAATTTTTAATGATAAAATAAAAAGTTGGACGCCATTCAGTATTATAATTCAATCTAATTGATGTGCAATTGTATTGTACATAAATACAAGCCTCATTTGAAATGAATAGTATCAAATTGATAACTCAGTTGTTCCGCTTGTTTTATTTTATAATCATGTATGTGAATCATTTGTTTTGCTTCTTTGATAAATACCTCCAATTTTAACACTTCTGAAGTAGATTCCCAAGAGAAACAGTTTTAACATCTATATTCTAAACGTTTTTTAATGTAAAAGTCATTCCTCATTTAAAGACAAATTTAGATCTACCAGACTGCAACATTTCTGATCATATAAGTATTAACTATTCCTCTGTTGCTGAACTTTTTTCATCAGGCAAAATTTTTCAAAAGGGTTGTATTGCTGTCCCTCTTACGAGTCGATGTCAAAACTGGGATCGTTTTTGATTTAGAGGAATCCTTGTTTCTTTTAATCTAAAATTCTTGTGATCCATTTCCGCGGCATGAGTAAAAAGCAAAGTCTGCCGCGGACGGCTCTCATAAAAACCTATAATAATGAATGTCAGTGAAAGGATCAGAAGATTGTTACTAAACTCGAGTTGAAAATAATATTTCAAGTGTATTATTAAATATGTACTGTTACCTTTTATTATTAAAAAAAAAATTGTCAAGATAAAAATATTGGGTTTGTTGATAAATTCGAAGAATGCGTGTCGTCGTAAGTAAGTTTTCACTGAATGTGTCTGTAAATATTATAGCTTAAAATTTTCAATACTATTAATTAACCAGAATTATGATTTTACTGAATGTAACCCCTCCCCTATACATGTTTAGTTTAATACTTTTCAAACAAGAAAAACGCTTATTTAATTATTGTGAAAATTTTATACAGATAAGCATCCATTTCGCATTGTTTGTTTGATTTGGTTAAGTATGCCTCTTTGCCAAAATATTTGGATTTGAATTGAAAGAAGCAAAGAGTGGGCCGTAGAATAAAACCGCAGCAGCTCGAAAAAAAACTTTTACTGAATAACTTCACTAGAAATATAATAAAAACATCACACACTGGTTCAGTAACTTTATAAAAAATATTGAAGCGGAATGGTGTGCAAAAAGATTTTCAATTTTCGACATCTGTTGTATGAATAACATTGTTATATAAGTTGATGCTTCGTTGTTGCACAAGATTGGTCGTAAAAGAATTTGTCTCCTGTGATGTCATTTCATAATCTGATTGTATATAATGTTTTGTATTGTAAGCCCAGTCAATGTATAATAAATTGTTTTAAATTAATCGTGTTGAGGCTTTAATCGCTGCATTTTGACACGGCCCACTCGCAGACTATTTGGAAGTATTGTTAATAAAACACGTTTTCGTTTGTGAAAACTGTCGGAGATATGTTATCAAATTGTCTGTATGTAAATTTGAATAAAATGAATAACTTTAGTATAACAATTCCATCACCCTAAAATATTGTTTTTCTTTATTTTTCTATTGGAACATTATGATAGTTGATTTAATTTGGTGGAATAAAATTATTTTCATTATCTATAAACATTCGCTCCGTTTTTTAACACTGGAATGACCAGGAGAAAGATGGCAGCATTGTATCCCTTCTTATCCCATTTACCACTAAAAAACTTATCATAGAGACTCTTGTAAAATATAATCAAAAAATGGATAGCTGGTTTCATAAATGTAAACTCTGTTTCCTCCGTTCCTCTGTTGATTGTTATCGATGAGGCCTATAAAACATCTTCTGCTGACTCCCTGCCAATACTACCCGGAGTACTCCTGCTGGACATGAATCGCTACGAAAAGAGGCTAATGAGGTTGGAGACTCCTCAGAGCAGCACCATTGCACGGCAACTGGACATCCAATTATTTAAGAAACAAAGGAGTTATTGCTGTATAGGCAAGTTGTGCCACAAATATTGATCAATATATCCAGGGCTGTGGAGTCGTTAAAAAAAAAAAAAAAGTGACAAAAAGTTTAATTTTGTCACTTTTTTTTCCTAATTTTCCTATTTATGTGTATTCAATTAAATATCAAACAACCAATCCTGCCTATAGCCAAATTTTACATATTATATGCAAAAATAAAAGTTCAATCTGTTCAAAATTTCCGACTCCGGCCAAAAAACCCCGACTCCAACTGCACAGCACTGAATATATCACTTCTATTTACGATGTTACAAAAATTAACAAACACACACCAACCGAGAACCCGAAGTTGTCATGCTAAAATTACAAATAGTTTTTAAAAGTATAACAAATATGATTTCATAAACCGCAAGGTTGATGAGAAACTATGTATTCTAACGGAAACAAAATAATGAATAGGTACAATAAAATAAGAATTCAAAAATGTTATAAAAAACCAATCTTCGACTTCCGCCTAGAACATCAGTGCGCAATCTCCGGGCGTGGTTATAAGTCCCAGACATTGGAGATACTGTCTCCACCGAGCCAGATTTATGGAGAGCATGAAGCAGGTAATATTAAAGTTTAAAAAGAATCTCGCCAGAATGACTACCTACACACTTTGTGGACGCAAACTTGCAAGAGGTCACCAGCCTTGCCAGCTTCCATCTAAGAGATAAATCTTAAATTAAGACCCATACTCATTTTTTCAGATAGGGACTGGGCATGTCTATTGTATGAATATTGTACCCAATTTACCAGCAGGAAAGGGAAATAAACTTAGACTGTACCCACCCTAGCATAGCCAGGAGACTAGGAGCTTGCTTCGTAGACTCGATCTAGAAATCATTCATCACAAAATGGCATAAAAAATACAATGTGGAAATTAAAAGACCAATAACATAACACCAAGTTCACTGCTGAAAATTGTCCACCTCAATAGGCAGTGCAATCATCAACCGAACAGCCCTTTTGACTGGTGACGCAAATGACCTCTGAAAAAAAAAGACCTTTGCCTTTGGTTGCAACCACATTGGTACACACAGAATGACATTCGAGTGATAAACTTAAATTAGAATTTATATTTTAAGTCTCAGTTAGAACTACATCTTGTTTTGGAAATTGGGACAAATATTTACTACTGACAGTTAAACATGTACTGCTCATTTTAATTCTTTGATAATGCAGTGGATAACAATAAAACACAAATTATATTATAATTGTTTATTTAACACTCAATATTTCACCCAATCTTAAGTTATAACAAGCCTACATTGATTGGCACTTATAAAACTAGAGTAGAAAATGTGTAATTGCGGTGTAAATTTTTTATTTAATTCGCCGTCTCGGCACTGTTACATAAATAACTTTTATTATATTAAATCTTTTAGGTTTTCCAATGAGAAAATATTCTATAGACATTATAATAATAATTATCATAATACATCAAGTACAGACATTCAGAGAACTACATCTCAACCTCGACTGATAAATTCAAGAAGGTAGACTTGTTTCTTTACAACTTAAAATTGATACAAATCTACCGACTTTTATTTATTAGGCTAATTTCTTTATTAAAATCACTTCAGTAATTCTCTAGATTAAAATATACCAATTACATACTCAAATCAACGCATGCAAGGGATTCAAACACTTGATTGCACTACCAAGTAGGGACTCGGATACAGTGACAGACAATCATAAATAAATAGGTATATTAAAAATTGGATAAATAGTAAGCAAAGCTAACACCGATTAAACTGTTTGTCATAAAATTCAAATGACATTATGTCGGCTAGCATCAAAACTAAGCTAAAGATAAAAATGTTTCAAACAAATATCTTAGTATAGATTTGTTAAATATCTTCAAACAGTGTTCAACGATTAAAAATATTATGTTACTGAGGTATTAGCTAAGCTATCACTTCAGCCGTATCTAAAATATAACTCAAAGATCTCTGTTTAGGTGTTGACTGTCAATTATTGGTGGAAAGACATTTTCATTTCTAGTGGAATAAAACGCTATATTATTTTAAGAGCCTGGCATGCAGCTGTTGAACTCTCCGCATTCTACCAGTCAACACTATTAAATTATGACATAGATAAAAACCGTTTACCTACAGGAACATATTTTTGTCAGAGACAATGTGGTTTGACTTCATACAGAAACCCTTTCATCCTGAAAGCACATTATGTTGTATTCGGCAGAACTGAGACGCTGGCCTGACTTGATGAGGCAAAGCATTTGGCAATGAGCATAAAGAACAGATATGATCTGAACAAGTCTTACTTGAATTGTATGATTAAAATAATATCTAAAACGTGTACGATTTTTCAACTGGAACGACCATAACATTACATAAAACACCTTTATATTATTATGCTCTCTTACATTAATTATGATAATTAAACATCACCGCATTATCGACGGCCTTCCGATTGCCTAAGACCAAGTGTAGAAATAGAAATTCCTTATAATATAATCATAAAATATAAACTCATTAAAATGGATGGAATAAAATACACATAAAACAAAAAAGTACTAGTACAAAATTTTGAAAATATAACACATTAATATGGGCATTGGCGCCAAAGTATGAAGAGAGGTAAGTTCAAATATACAGTCATACAACGTGAGACACAATCTTACAAATAGTCTTCTGCGTGACATTTTTTATTATTGCTTTGAATCTCCTTTTTTTAAATCGAATTGAAGATTAAGGTTTATATTATCATCAAATTCCAGGAATGATAGGCGACACATATTATTCCATGGCTGCCATTTAAACATGACTATGATTGTGTCGGTCAAGTCAGGTGTCTGTAGATATGAATTACCTACAGTGATGCAGTTTTCTTATGTTAACAATAAAGTTAAATACAAATTAGGGAAATAATTCATATTAATCAAAAATAACAATTTTTTTTATCAATCCTACGTTATTATATATTATTTAAATAAATCTAAGGGGGCATTCATAAAACATTTTTCATGTTCATTTAGGACCATTAAACTAACACAGCATATTGTAATAAACTATTCAATTAATATGGTAAATACAATCGAAAAAAATATTCTTAAATATACACAATAAAACTAGTTTGCGTTCTCCGATTTGAGATACGAAAACTTTTGTACACAGAATTAAAATAATATAATTTTTTTAAATATACGTTTTGAGGGATTTCTCGCCTCTTATCTTATGCTATTTAATGTCTTGTGTAAAAGTTATACCCACCGTAAGGACGCTTAAAGATAGTGATCTGTTTATCATAGCCCAGTGTGTCAGTATATTATTACTGAGTCAATTATACTTGCACAATACACAAGCTGATCATCTGTTTCGTAGAAATCTGGCTTTTTATTTAATATGAAACAAAACTGAGTTTCAATTTTATTAATATGCCATGTTTTAGCTAATACTATGCACCAAAATGGGGTAATTCATAGTAGGTAAAAATGATATTTACCAAGAATTCAGCTGACTCATCTTTCAATCAATTTGATAAAGACATACTAGAATACCAGTAAATACCACCCAAATAAGCTAGTAGAAAGAATCCATCATTAGTTAAGAAACAACCAAAAATCAGTTGTAGCCATGTAGATGGAAAAGTTGAGTAGTTAATTCAGTACATGCATTAAAACTGTCTAGTGAATTTTATGTACCCTATCCTATATAGTACAATATAATTGCCGACTAAATATGAACCGTTTTCAAAAAAAGTCACAGTGAACAGATGAAATTCAAAACATTGCAATACTGTCCGAGCCGTGCGTCTAGTAAAATATTTAAGCCTAACAAAAAAATAAAGTGGAAGCAGAGCATGCCAATATAATCTAAAAGTGTATAAAAAAATCTTCAATAAATGTGGAAGCAACTGGACTGCAATGGCTCTTGAACAAAAATAATTTTATGATAATATTTCTAGGGAGGAAAAACAGTTTCATAATTGACAGCCCCACAGCATTGAATTGGTTACAACACAAAATGTAAGTTAAGAAATCCATAGTACGTATTTTAACAGATCTGCTTGCCAATAAACAGAATCGCCAAATACTATTGCTGACTTTTAATTCAAAGATGTCGAACAGCGATAACGTGATATATTGTAGACAAAATTTTTATTGTAAAGTTGATTTCAAAGACAGTACGGGTTCTTCAGAATCCAATCTCTCACAGTAACAGCTTGTTTATTGTCATTACTCCTGGTTAGTAAATACATTTAACCACTTTTAGGGTGTTCACTGTCAATACTTGGTGGAAACGCATTATAATAAAAATAATAATACATTTTTAGTACTTTTTCCACATAACATTTATTTGATCAGGACCGGTTCGCTCATGGCGAGCATTGTCAACTGATAAGGAATACAATAAAACTGTGATATTTATACAAAAGTTAAGTATGAAAAACAAGGTATGACAAACAATTGGTAAAACAACTAAGCAAATAAATTGAAGCAAATTACAAGAAAAATAAATTTATTTATAGTATATTTTTCTTGTAATTTATTTGCTTAGTTGTTTTACCAATTGTTTGTCATACCTTGTTTTTCATACTTAACTTTTTATAAATATCACAGTTTTATTGTATTCCTTATCAGTTGACAATGCTCGCCATGAGCGAAACCGGTCCTGATCTAATAACTTTTATGTGAAAAAAGTACTAAAAATGTATTATTATTTTTATTAAATACATTTAATTCGAGGTAACGAAACAAAGAATGATTAATAAATTTCCACATATCGAAAGTGACACTGAATAATCTGCTGTGATCTATTTTTTACAGTGAGCTAACGGTTAAAAATACAAATTTTTCATTCAACTTGAGAAAACAAACATTCATTGATTATCATTTGGAAATCTTTAAATCTCAACTGAAATTATTCAAGTTCAATAGGACTCTGAGTCATAACGACTGATCTGATATGGGTAAAATTTTTCCTGACTCCGTTGTTGCTGTCTTCTCGGCGAGGTTCCACCATCAGAACATGCGGCATTACATCCAGCACGTCTCCCATCTTTCCGGTAGAATGGACGATGCTCTCCTTGGCCGGGAGAATCTCCAGTTTCTCCATGGCGGCGTCGTAGATTCTGATGGAATCTTCATACTTCATATCTTTGCTGTCGTAATCTTCGTCGACGACTTCCTCATGATGCGACAGAAACAGTTCGCTTCCGTCGTAGTCTGGATCGTACTCGAAGTTCTCCAGTTTGATGGGATATTGAAGAGACAGGGAATGTTTACCGGCCGGCAGCCATCCGTCGCCATCCAGCGGGATATCCATGTAGCCGGTGGACGTTGAGTGTCCTCGCGTGAGGCGGGCGTCGTTAGACACCAGCGGGTAGTCGTGCTCCGACATGTGCACTGAGGAAACTAGTTCCTCACTGTTGAACTCGTCATCGATCAACTCTTCCGACATCAGAACTAAAACAATAGACAAAATTTTATATCATTATCAGAGGTTGTAATAACCATATCACTAAATTGATTCACCGATCAATTGACAATACTTTATGTTTCCATTTTTCGTCATAGAAACGACAAAATAAATTGATATATTTCATCTTTGTATCAATCGTTCTTTTCTCAAGGTAGAATAGGATTCTAAGGTTTAGAAAGAATTGGAATAAGGAATTGAAGGTTTTCATTCTTATGTCGTGCCAACATATCAAAGCACAGCAAAATACACCCTTTAGCCATAGTATATTCAGCCGCATAAATACATCCAAGTGTCCTTCTATATAAATCCATCATAATATCTTACACGCATAGTAAATAATACTTATGTTATAATCTCACCTCCGTTGGCGTCAACCTGCGGTATGATGGGCTGCGCCGAGAGCAGCGCTCTGCGGATAGAAGTGAGCAAGTTGCTTTGCTGCAGATCTTTGGAATTTGACGGAGCCGCACCGGCTCGCAGAGAAGGAGCGATGACCAGAGCCACCGACAGGAGTAGAACCATCAGACAAGTCGCGGGCTGCGCGCTCTTGTATCCACCGTTTGATACCAGAGACTGAAAAAAAGCATTCGTGGTTATTAAATTTCATTCTCAACAATATCCTTATTTTACCCACATAAAAGTAAATTCTCTCTTGTGAGATATCTGGCTTTGGACTAATGAATAGCCACAGAATGGAAACGACAGCCTTCCCCTGCAATCTCAGTTTGTATTATGGTTTATCGAGTGCCTGTATCTTGCATTGCGATCAAAGTGCCAAAGGAAATAAATGATATTCAGTTGGATCAATGTATAGACTCACCTGCAGTTTTCTGAGTTGCGTAGCTAAGGAATGATTTTGTGATTGTAAAACTTTTATTCTTTTCATTAAAGTCTGGTTTTCTTCTGTACTTTGTTTAACTCTGGAAAAAATAATATAATTGGTTATTTGTAATAATTGATATTGGTTTACGGTCAGAACAAAGTGTCACTTGTTTAATGCATGCATTTAGAGAGTGCTGGTTTTTGGTTATGAGCTTCATAACCGGGATCTTGTATGACAAACTATGGGTGTGATGATTTTAGGAATGTAATATTTTCGAAAGAGGTCATGTATCCAGTTAGAAAATGTGCTGCGGATATTTCTGGCGAGATTGAATCTCAATCTCGCCCGTCTCTCTTTCCAGCCAGATAGATTTCACTGACAGTGGGATGACATGGGTGGAAGCGAGGCGACTGACAAGAGACGATAATCTCTGGAAGGCACTGTGTGGTTGCCATATCGGCCCCTAAGAGACAGAAAAACCATGGTTTTGTGTGGGGAAAACAATAGAAAACCCCCTAAATTAACAAAAGACCCAATTCGGCCCCATCTCTTTCCATCGGCCCCATCATTTGTCTTTACTTTTCAGGAGGGCCAAAATCCGGTTTCATCCGTAATCAATGTTACCTATGTTTTAAAATATACAAATTGACTTTTCATTATTTTTAAAGGCTTTTCTGATTTATTTGTTCAATATAAAAAAGTTAATATAAAATTTAAAATAACTTTGATTATTCCACGTATTGTGTAACTAACTGTGACACGTGTTTCGCCTCTTTCAGAGGCATCTTCAGACTTACTATCGCAAAGTTTGCTTAAGTAATGAAGAAAGATAAATTCTAACATTTTAACATTTTAAATTATGAAATTACAAAATGGATCGCACGAAAAATAAATATAATACCGCGCAGTGCCTGTCACGTAAAATAGTTCCGTCATATGCGCAGCCGCGAATGAAATTATATGAGAACTGCGCAGGCGCGAGAGTTTGCGCGAACTTTCAAACGAATAAGCGCACTGACGGGTAAAATCGAAAAATTGTAGCTGTTCGAGAAATCGATGTTTTTATATTTAAATCTATTATTTCTGACAATCTCAAGGAGTTTGTGGTAGCAAGATACATAAGGCAATATTTTAAAACAATAATCACCCCTGTGTGCAAGAGATTTATTGTTTAATCATCAGTTGAAAGTTCCCGTCACACCAGTCGTGACAGTCGCTGACGGGCCTTGTCTTTTCCCGACACAACATATGTGACGTTCGTCCGCCACAGGTTAAAGAACATATAAGATGTCTAAAGAGTAATAATTTTTCTGAGTTTGCCAATCATTTAATAGAAAATGACCATAATTTTAATCAGACTAGTAATGTAGAAATACTCCACCGAGTAAATAAAAAAGGTTTAAAGATGAATAGTCTAGAATTTTTAGAAATAAATAAAACTCTTAATAAAAAAGATATATTATTAAATAATATTCTTAACAGGACAGGATGCTCGCTTTATTAACATTATTCCCGATCAATAGAGTAATCACCCAACCTGATTGATTGCAGCTCATTAGTTTATAGTTTATTAGTTTGTAATGTTTAACGTCATTAGAAATATATTTGTTTGCTTTGTTTCGATTCTATAACCCTCTCTTGCGTCCCTTAAAAAGGAAAAATCCCAATCTAATTGATTGATTGATTGCACCTTATTAGTATCATTATGTTATTGCATTGTTTTGATTCTATCACCCCCTTCCTTGTTTCCTTTAGAAGGAAAAAAACCCGTAATCCATTTTGTAATTTCATAATTTAAAATGTTAGAATTCATCTTGCTTTATTACTTAAGCAAACTTTGCGATAGTGAGTCTGAAGATGCCTCTGAAAGAGGCGAAACACGTGTCACAGTTAGTTACACAATACGTGGAATAATCAAAGTTATTTTAAATTTTATATTAAAATCAACTTCCACAAAGTTACCGCCGAAACCAACGAAAATATAAAAAGTTATTTATTTTTATGTTGTTTTAAGGTTTAGAATAGTTATAAACAAGTAAGTGATTTTAATAGATACAAATTGAACTTTCTTCATATCCATTGATGTCTCTTTGACATATCACATATATTATTTTGTATCTAGCGGCATTCATAGCCAATATGCTCCGAATGGAGAGCAGAAATGGCAAACAAAAACCTGTAGCGAATTAAACGTTAACTCCCCAAAGAGAATTGAGATCGGGGTTGAAAAAGGTTTTACTTCTTAATTCTAAAGGTTTAAATTCTAAGCCAAAATTTCTTACCTATCTTCCAATCCGTCCACATATTCTTTTTTGCGTCTTCGGGAATCTTGCGCAGAGATCTTATTCCTGATTTTCCTCCGTATTCTCTTGAGCTCTCTCTCCTCGAGTCTGGTGAGCGGGTAACTTGAGGGCAGAGATATTCCTTCTTTCACGAGTAGCCGACGCTCCTCAGTCGTCAGTTCCAAGCGTGGGAACTGCCCTTTGTGATTGGCCTGGGGGGCGGGATCAAAATCGTCATCGTACCCTAGCTGATCGTCGTCTTCGTCATCGCTTCTACCTGAACCGCGTTCGCTCGTCGAATCCTCTATAAAAAAAAATGAAGACATTGACATACTTCCCGACACATTCAAAATGAAAACATGGCACATGTGCATATAAACTGAAGAATGGACATGTCTTGTATTTCAACATATTAATTGCAGTAGAATAGAATATATATATGAAAATTGGCACCCTGACGTTAGCGCACTGGATGCTTAGCGCACTGGACACTTAGCGCATTGGCGCAAGTCGCTTTTGGCATTTTGTCATATTTGTAGTATCTCATAAAGAAACTGTCTAAATGAAATGAAATAAAATCACTTATTGGTGAACATGATATCAAATGATAGTTCTTTTGAAATAGGTTAAGCCAATGTGATCATCCAACAACTTGCTCAATATTCTGATTGGATTTCAATGCTATGACTGTTTTATAGCAGATATGTTCAGGACGTGTTTTATTTATTAAAAAAATCATATTTTTTAACACAAAAAAGCTAGAAGCATGCATACAAATCACATCATCAAAATCACAAAGAAAAACAGATATGTTAGATAAGATTAAAAATTTGTATTGTCAAAATATACTTTTAAAGATTATTCCAATTCAGAATGCAATCTAACAGTACGTTCGAGATTTAAACTAATGCATTGGAATGAATTGATGTAGTGGGGTTCATATTTGAAATATCCGTAAGCATTTTGGCTGAATCTTCTGTCCTCATTCTGAAAATTCGGGATTCAAAACGTATTGAAAAAAATCGTTTTTTTGTTTTCCTGTGATCAGGGGATAAGCGTAAATTCAATTACGCAACGATTCGTCCCACCAGGTCCAGGATTCTAATAAATTCGTAACCAGGTCCCAGGATCTAAATTATTCCCTGGTATTGCAATCCCCAGAAAAAGTATCCTAATCCTATCAAGAGTAAATTTAAAAAATAAGGCACGATTTCTCGAGCTTCATACTGTACATAAATATATGAATGCGTGAACAAACCCATGATATAATGATGTGAATCGTCAAACGCCGCCGTTGCCAGAAGTATATTGTTATTCCTCGTCTTTTCCGAAGCCTGTTTGGACTTTTGCAACAAATTAGCGGCAGCTATCTGAATTTTACCCGGATTCTTCAGATCGGTAGCGTTGATGATCTTGATGGAGCGGAAATCTTTCATGTCTTTGATGGTGACGGGCAAAAGTATCGATCTGGGATTGCCGGCGACCGGGGCTACTCTGATGAGCTTCTTCTGTCCGCCGTTTCTGTCAGGCGTTCGCACATTGAACGCTTTGTTGTTGACGATCTGAATGTTGGAGGGGAGGGAGCCGCCGTTGACGTTGCTCAGAATGATTCGCTGCTTGGTTCCATCGGGGCGCGTCGCGTTTATAGTGTGAGAGTTGGCGGACGCCCGGTTTGGTAATGTAGTGCTTCTGTATTTTTGGCAGGACGACGGCCGTCGGCGCCGTGGATTTCCGTTTCAGATTTGACGCATCTGAAATACGGCAATGAGCTTTATGAAAAACGCAAACAAATGAATAGGCATGCCGCGAAAAATTACTTAGCTACTCACCTGCATAGTTTTATACCTGTAACTAAAATATAGGCATGTAATTGATACATCAAATCACTTGCATAAATCTATTAATAGTTATTTTTGTACAAAATTGTCATTCACGTTGGCACGTGTAATGCAACAAATATACCTATTTATATGTAAATTTACATTTATTTTCGAAAAAGAAAATAACATTCAAATGATTGCGCACACCCGGGTCAGGGTTGTTTTCGTATTTGCAAACGGACTTTACTTTTCATTAAATAAAACACACTATTAGATGCCTTGTAAGGTAAAACTACAGATAACCTCTCGAGCATGATTGAAACAAATCCACATTCTGATACAAAAGATTAATTAACCCTAGAAAGCAGGGCTGTGGAGTCGGGACTTTTTGGCCGGAGTCGTACTCCGAGTCATAAATTTTGAAAAGTTTGAACTTTTTATTTTTGCATATAATATATGAAATTTGGCTATTGGCCGGATTGGTAGGGTTGTATTTATAAATAGGAAAATTAAGAAAAAAAAGTGACGATTAAACTATTTTAGTCGGAGTCAAAGTCGTGTTTTTGGTTAATGTTGGAGTCGGAGTCGGAGTCGTGGTTTTGGTAAATGCTGGAGTCGGACTTTTTTTACCGACTCCACAGCCCTGCTAGAAAGACTTGAACGGCACGCGGATCAATAGATGTGTTTTTAAGATCTGCATACTCTTTTTTTTGAGTGGTTATATGGATCCAGGTTGGGGAAACGCTGCTCAATCCAATGTCAAAAGCAGGATATAGAGAGAGAGATTATGTCACTATTAATATTTATCAGCCTCATCCGCCTTTCCTAACAGTCTCCATAGAGAATTTGAGCAACAGTTATATTTTAAAAAATCATTCATAACTGGGAGAAGAAAAATAACAAGTTATTGAGGGGTTAATCTATAATATGCTAGGAAATGTAGAAATCATTGAATCAGCCGTATTTCTCTTTATCACAAATGTTGGCAAAACATTCTCGGCAATATTTGTATCAAATAATAAGACATTTTGTAACAATCTTGATGTCCACAATCAGAACTTTATAATAATAAGTAATAATTGTTATCAATTCGCTTCACCTTCATTTAAAGATAATGACAAAAATGTTTAATAATTCTCTAGCAGTTGAATAAAAGTTAATAAAGAAATCTTATCAATAGGGCGAGTTCAACAACTTATTTTGTTAACCTTTCCTTCCCTGTGATGTGTAACTAGTACACATTGCTTCTAATAACTTCAATATCTCGATAAATATTATAAATACTGGCTTCAGATTTTAGATATTCCTCCGTCATACATTTATTAATTTTATGAAGAAAAAAAAATTATAATAATTAGCACTTGTCGGGTATATCAGAGATATTCTGTGAAAACCTGCACTAAATTCACAAATTTATCAAACGTGTGTTAGTGTCATTTAATTAATGGGAGTGTGGAACAATAGCTCTCAGTGTCTGAGTCGTAAACACGTGCATCCGGTGACGAATTAGTGCAGGGGTACTAAAGTGAATAATTGATTCCGTTCGACAATTAAGGCATACTTTTTAGGTATGTTCTTTTTTATTTGATTCTAAATATTATCTTTCCGTTTTATTTTATTATTGTGCTAAATATTTATCATATTACATTACTTTTTAGTTTTTCATTTATCCGTGCGGATACGGCGTTTGTTCCTGAATCAGTGATATATTTGCAAATATCATTTACGGTAATAATTATTTCAAATGTTTGATTTTTCAAAACTTCCTTGCAATGTTTTTAATATTTTACTTATGAGGCCTTTTGAATTCTAGGAAGAATAATGGCTAGAAAAACGTTAACAGATGAAGAGATAGCACGAGAATTAGAATATGATAGTGATATAGAGTTTGAAATAAACGATGACATAACAGATACTGAAGATTTTGTTGAAAATTTAGACGAATCAGACTCCAAATCGGATAGTGAAAATGAAGACGCACGATTTGCACTAGTCACAGAAAAGAAAAAAATACATTTCGTGTAGCGATTGCGATAGAATATAGATTAAAATTTTTATGTTTTTAATATTTCTGTTGTTATTTTATTTTTTTGTTTATTTACGTAATTTTCTCTTTAGTGTTTTATTATAAAGAATGTAAAGCTGTCAGTATATTTATTTATTCTTAATTCATTTTCCCTATTATTTCTTGTATTAATTTGAAAACATATGTAAAAAGGTTTGAAACCTCTTATAACGCCGAGTTGAGTCCCGAATGCCTTCGGGTATTACCGAGCGAGCGCCGAGCAGAAGCTTGTGTGCATCCAAGGACGGTGGTACTCTCGCTGGTTTTTTTAGCATCGTCCGATGGTTTTTTCATGTTTTCAGCATTAAAATATAAATTATTATCACTTTTGACATTAGGTATAAATTATTTAGGCCGTTGCCTATATACATTCATCTTTTTTCGATTAGAAATCGCTCATTTTTTGCATGTGTATTGACTACACAGCACCGTAAAGCGCGGATTTTTTTAGCTCAGTAAGGGAAAGGTTAATTAAACTTTACAAAAGTTCAAAGTCCACAACCTTTGAGTACAGAATAGATGGACAAGAATGCTAATCCCATGAAAGAATGTTTCTTGGTAATACATCCTACTCAGTTATTCATATAATATGTCAAATGTGGCTATTGGCCGGGTTGGTTGGTTGATATTTAATTGCAAAATAAAATGTTGACATTAAACTTTTTTTTACTCGGAGTCGTGTTGTTAGTCAATGTCGGAGTCAGAGTCGTGTCTGTGGTAAGATCTGGCGTCGAAGTCGTATTTTTTAACGACTTTACAGCCCTGATCCGTGCACTTGAATACATGAAGATGGGAAAAACCCGGCTCGGGCCGGGTAGAACTATGAAATTTTTACCCCTGTAGACCTCTAACACAACTAGATAACTTGATTTTCAATGTCTTATAAATAGCATTTGAATCATCATTCTACATTCCTTCTATAAAAATGTAGATGTCCACAAAATTCTTTTACTCATTTCAAAGTTCAGGTTGTGTGATATGTTTGGCCATACTTTTGTAGGGAATATGTGCGCACATATTACTTCATAAAAAACGTATTTTTATATCAATCTAATAACAATATCTCGGAGACAGCAAAAGGAAAATTAAAATAACCTTGAAATGATAAAATACTTCTGAGGTTATCACAAAGCGAATTTGTTAAAATATATGATAAATATAAAAGACGTAAAAAAATAAGCTTATCTCAGTAAAAGTTTCACACTTAACTGAACCCAGTTAATAAATATTATCGTGAGTGCCGTTAAATTGATTTAGCAATATTTATACTAAATATTGATTGAGTAGGCATTTACTTGGTAGAACTCCATTATAATACGGAAAGAAAAATAACAATGTATTTTAATTCTACATAAATTATTTTAAATATTTGTTGATAGCTATTTGAGCTTACGCCTTCGTCAGAACTATGTTTAAAACGTGTATTAGCGAGATAGCTTTATACCCTTTTATCCCTCCCTAGACAGGGTTGCCTCCTACATAATCTCTTTCTGTTGAAACCATACCCGACGTCACATGAAAGAATTTAAATAAGTTTGATTTATTGGTCTAAAGCAATGGTGGGAAACAACAATTTAGGTATTTTGCTCATCGTCTGTTAAAATCTGCAATTTTAACAATCTATTTTAAAACCTAAAGGTTTAATTTAAAAATAGATGGTTCTAGAAATTGCAGATTTATGCTTTCACACGATCCCCCAAAATTAAATTGTTGTTTCACCATTGCTTTAGACCAATAAATCAAACTTATTTAAATTCTTTCATGTGACGTCGGTATGGTTTCAACAGAAAGAGATTATGTAGGAGGCACCCTGAAAAGCAAAGGGTATAAGCTATCTCTAATACACGTTTTTAAACATAGTTCTGACGAAGGCGTAAGCCGAAATAGCTATCAACAAATATTTAAAAATAATTTATGTAGAATTAAAATACATTGTTATTTTTCTTTCCGTATTTATACTAAAGGTTACATTGCAAATGATTCCATAATCAATTCGGATTAAGAGAATAATTAACAAAAAAAACTTACACGTATACGATATCTCCAGTAGTCCGAATACCGGTTGGAAAGATGAAACTTAATGCTGTAATTTTTTTTCTTTATTGGTTTCACGCATGCATTATGAACTTGAATCCTAGACATACGATTAAGCCGAGTAAAACCAAACATCAAAAACTGAGATATTAGTAAAAAAAGATGATGGTTCTTTCTTTCCGCTGCTTTTTGAAGAATTTTGTTATGAATATTCCTCGATAATAATTTTTTTGGGTTGAAAAACGTAGATAACATAACAACGTAAACTGATATTTCAATTAAAATAGTTATTTGTGATATCAACGCAAACAACCAACGTTTAACATGTTTTCATAAAATGACTTCTGAAAAATATTACTGAAAACAATTTTGATCAATTAAATGTTATTTTTGTTAAAACTTGTAAATCACAAATTATATGCATGTGCCTCGCATATTTACACACAGTCAAAAGAAAATCATAAGTTGTTTAAAAAATCTAATACTACCAGTGGCAATGACTTGAACTACATTTGATGCAAACATTTTGACAAATTGGCATAGACACCAGCGCTGTAATTAACTATCGATATAAAATGTAGGTCACAAATAAAAAAAGAACACAAAGCAAACAAAACAAAAAGCAAACATCAGACAGGCCGATATAAAAATAGGAGAATACCATCACAATGATGCTTACTTTGGAATGTTTGAACAGCGGGGGCGGGCGGAGGTTGATCGTTTTGAATGTTTGAACAGTTGTTTATGTCCACGTTGTCCTCGTAATAGTTGATCGGAGATCCGACATCAATGTCCGAGGACAGGGTGCTGGAATGCGCGGGCGAGACGCTGGACGGAGGGGAGCGAGATTCGACTGAGGCCAGCGGGCTGTTTATGATACCGATTTGGTGGTCTGAGTTTGAGAATGCGGAGGAGTTGAGAATGTCGTCGTCGGAGCTGTGCACCAGGAGGGGTGACAGCTGCTGGTCCATTAGGTCTCTGAGAAAATGAAAACAGATTATTATAGAATTTTGGTTTCTACACCGTAAGTAGAAAGAGAACAATATAAAATTTAAAATAAATTTGATTATTCCACGAATTGTATTACTAATTGTGAGACGCGTTTCTCCTCTTTCAGAAGCATCGTCGGACTGACCATGACTGATGATAGAACTAGATACTTTTATAATAATAAAACAAACTTCCACAAAGTTACCGCCGAAATTATCAAAAGTAATACAAAGAGAGCATTTAGCCTCATTACTTATAATACTTTCGATGGTTTCGGTGGTAAATTTGTGGAAGTTCATTTTAATATAAAATTTAAAATAACTTTGATTATTCCACGTATTGTGCTACTAACTGTGACACGTGTTTCGCCTCTTTCAGAGGCATCTTCAGACTTACTATCGCAAAGTTTGCTTAAGCAATAAAGCAAGATTGATTCTAACATTTTAAATTATGAAATTACAAAATTACAAAATGGATTACGGGTTTTTTTCCTTCTAAAGCAGCGGTCACCAAACTACGGCCCACGGGCCGGATCCGGCTCCTTAAAAATTATCATCCGGCCCCCCTAAAAATTTTGAATTTTTGTATAAATTATTTATATAGAAAATATTAATTTACTAAGAAATTTAAGATTTTATTGTGATTTTACAATACGACATGTGATACAAATTATCAATTGGGATAAGCATAAAGTAAGCATAATGATTATATAATCATATAAATTAATATTCTAACTGGATTCCAACACGAATTTACTATGCGACCGGCCCGCCATGTTTTAAAAAATTTCAATCTGGCCCGTTTCTCAAAAAGTCTGGTGACCACTGTTCTAAAGGAAACAAGGAAGGGGTGATAGAATCAAAACAATGCAATCAGATAATGATACTAATGAGGTGCAATTAATCAGGTTTGGATTTTTCCCTTATAAGAGAAGCAAGAGAGGGGTGTCTCCTAAATAAATAATTCTGCGCCAGTTTTTAATATTATCGTTTGCTTTCTTCTCTCCTGAAAAAATATTATTAACTATGAGTTGTTTAACTTGCTTATGCTTAAGTAAGTTAACTACAAATTTCGTCAAAGATAGTTTTTGCCAGACAATATAGAACCCGCGTTTTATACAGTAAGTAATTTAGGAATTTTTTTATTGAACAGTAAAGATCGCGTAGATTCATCGTCACAGAGTGGTATCTATCGACTCTCTTGTGGAGATTGTCTAGCTTCTTATGTTGGACAGACAGGAAGAAACTTTAATATTAGAATTAAAGAACATATAAGATGTCTAAAGAGTAATAATTTTTCTGAGTTAACCAATCATTTAATAGAAAATGATCATAATTTTAATCAGACTAGTAATTTAGTAATACTCCACCGAGTAAATAAAAAAGGCTTACAGATGAATAGTCTAGAATTTTAGAAATAAATAAAACTCTTAGTAAAAAAGAAATAATACGGAAAGAAAAATAGCAATGTATTTTAATTCTACATAAATTATTTTATATATTTGTTGATAGCTATTTAGGCTTACGCCTTCGTCAGAACTATATAGTTCTATATAGTTCTGACGAAATAGCTATCAACAAATATATAAAATAATTTATGTAGAATTAAAATACATTGCTATTTTTCTTTCCGTATTATAATGGAGTTCTACCAAGTAAATGCCTACTCAATCAATAAAAAAGAAATATTATTAAATAATATTCTTAATAGGACAGGTTGCTCGCCATTACTTACATTGTTTCCAATTGATAGAGTAATCACTAACCTATCTGATTGATTGCAGCTCATTTGTTTATAGTTTAATAGTTTGTAATGTTTAACGTCATTAGAAATATGTTTATTTGTTGTTTTGTTTCGACTCTATAACCCCCTTCTCTTGCTTCTCTTATGAGGGAAAAATCCCAACCTGATTAATTGCACCTCATTAGTATCATTATCTGATTGCATTGTTTTGATTCTATCACCCCTTCCTTGTTTCCTTTAGAAGGAAAAAACCCGTAATCCATTTTGTAATTTCATAATTTAAAATGTTAGAATCAATCTTGTTTCATTGCTTTAGCGAACTTTGCGATAGTAAGTCTGAAGATGCCTCTGAAAGAGGCGAAACATGTGTCACAGTTAGTAGCACAATATGTGGAATAATCAAAGTTATTTTAAATTTCATATCTCATTACTTATCTTTTTATTACCAGATCCTATTTCTTCATACTGTCACTATCTGATCTTAAAAATAACATAAGAGATAAGGTATCTCTACTATTCCTGACCTAACTCCATCTTTCTATCCTACCCATACCATCTCTGAAAAGAGATAGGTAGAAAACCGAATAACAAGCAGTTTTGTAGAACTGATTAGGTTTAGATGTGTCCATTAATATTCTGTATGTTCCACATTGGTAGCATGTGTGGTAATAAAAAAAAATATATTGAATTCAATGAAGTTGGCCAAGTTTGATTTACAGTAACTTAATTGAATAGACCCAGTTCGTGTGAAATTAAGTATCAAGTATTATGGAAAGGTTTAATATCTTTCAATACTAGCGGCGCATCACACACATCATATCTTTGAATATAATATTTTGCTATGCAAGAAAGTGTAATTGAGGCCAATTGATAGGGCAAACAAATAAAGTACACAATGTGATTTTGTTGTAGTCGAATGAAATACCAAAGATAGATTTTATACTCAAATTATTGAATAACAGTTAAAATCAGCAATTATAGCAAATTGTTATTTTCTATGGATTCAACAGTCACCTTGTGGAAATTTGTTTGTAATATACGTAATCAATATTGACAACATTGTTAATTAATATTATTGTGTAACACGATTTTACTAATTAGACCAGACCGGTTTTAATCATCCCGAGCATTTACAAATGAGTTTCACTTGTTTGAGAAGCACCTTCAAACTGAATATTAAAAAAAGTATCCTATACATTGCAACACATCGTGAGAGGCTTACCCATCGGAAAAACATTTGGTTGTGAAAATTAATCACAGTGAAAGGTATATTCAAAATTGGAAGATTTTTTAAATGAGTGCGTTGCAGAATTGGGTAAAATGTGGTAATAGGTACACGGGACAGAATCCCAATCCTCTCCTGCTAAGCTCCGCGCCTCTTTATGTAGGCGCCCGCCCTCCTAGCAGGCAACCAATTTTCTATGGTGTTGCTTGCGTCAAATGTCAAATAAATAAATAATTCCACGTAGGAACCTAGGAAGGTATTTGAAAGCAGATAACATTATTTTAATTAATGTAAAGCTTACGATTTTTTTTGAAATGTTTCGTCTTTAATTTTTAAATTTATTATAATAGAAGATCCTAAAGAATACTTTGCAATAAGTATGAAATCGAGTTGTTTTAATTTTCGGGAGCAGAAATGCAACCACAAGCTATACAAATAATTATATTATATGGATAGAGACAGTCACATAAGTATATTATTTGTTTAAAATAAATAGAATAATTTTATTATAGGCTAATATTGAAAAATAAATTCTTCTTTCAGAAGACCACACATCCACATGTGAATGCATTAAAGATTAAGGCTTCTTGATAATTAATATAAAATTTAAAACAACTTTGTGTATTTATACAGCTGTCAGAATTCATAGACAAGGTAAGCAAAATATGAAGGAGGCGAAAGACTGGTCACAGTTAGTAGCACAATACGTGGATTTCACACTTATTGCGAAGTATTCTTTAGGATCTTCTATTATAATAAATTTAAAAATCAAAGACGAAACATTTCAAAAAAAATCGTAAGCTTTACATTAATTAAAATAATGTTATCTGCTTTCAAATACCTTCCTACGTTCCTACGTGGAATTATTTATTTATTTGACATTTGACGCAAGCAACACCATAGACAATTTATCTTTCTGAAATGCAAAAGTGGTTGCCTGCCAGGAGGGCAGGCGCCTACGTAAAGAGGGGCGGAGCTAAGCAGGAGAGGATTGGGATTCTGTCCCGTGTACCTATTACCATATTTTACCCAGAATTGAATAGCAGTGTAGACAATAAAAAAAATATTCTCAATTTTGATAAAAAAAAAAATGCCATGCTCTAGCATCGCGTCTCAGTACACTGCCAAAATTTGAGTCTAATGACTCCTGAATGTATTCGGGGTCAATATACTCTAATCTCATTAATGTTCTAATATATTTCACAAAGTTTTTCAAATAAATACTATATTTTTACAAAGTAATATACGATTCAAGTTCAAGGTAACGAAGACTTAATTGTATCATAAGCCCCAGTTTCAGGGCCCGTTCAATTCAAACGGAATTCGGTGTTTTGTTTTTAACAGTCAGTTTTAGCTTTGCAACAACCATATAGCAGACAGGACTTAAAGTACGTCAATATACTGAAGTAAACACAGTTCTGACGATGGCGTAGGCAGAAATAGCTATCAACAAATATATAAAATAATTACTGTAGAACTAAAACACATTGTTATTTTTTTCACCGTGTTATAATGAAGTTCAACCAATTAAATGCCAATTCAATCAATAAACAGAAGTAAAATATGTTACAGCTCTCTGTTGATTATCTTTGAGATTTCAATGTCTCATTTACAAAAGAGCCGAGATATACAACACTGTCAGTGAATTCACCGAAATACACCGTATACAGCAGAAATACGCATCAAGCCAAATGGTATAATAATTTTAATTATCAGACAGTTCTCAGCACATGGAGCGTTTCCACATATTTCCGGATGGTAAATTTATATTGATTCCATTGTATTTACTAACTCTCTCAAAACTTACAAATCAGCATGGTCCATGGAGAGTCCGCTGTCGCTGCCTGCAAGGCTGGCGGCGGTGCCTATGGCCGGCTCCATGCCGAGTCCATCGATGCCATTGTTATCAGCTGCGCCTAGACCTAAAAGGCCGTCGTCCATTGAGAAGATGTTGTCCATGAAGTCCTCCGACATCGGCCACGTTTCAGCCTGAAACATACCAATCACATGAAATCTACTGTTTGTATTATTATTTATAAGTGTAAACTTATCTAAGACTAACAATATTTTTCATACCAGAGAATGACAGTATTCTATGATGCTTGACGTTGTCTATTACTGATATTGATAATATTGAAAGTGAAGATTTGGATAGGTTCATACTGTAGAGTGATTTGGTTGGTATGCAAACAAAATTAATCAAAAAGAAAGACTGTCAATTGCAGAGGAACTCATATCGTACTAATTTTTAGAACTATAAGAGGAAATCTAATGTGCTTTACGGCAGTTCCTGTCTTGACGTAGACTACCTTCTGACAAGCACAGGACAGAACATCAATACAAACTGGTTATCAAGAATAACTGGAGAAACCATCAACTCAATGCGGAAAGTCTGAGACTCGCCGGATGTACTCGGTTAGAACTGAGTACCACCCATGCCAACCTGTGAATACTACAGTTCAGTGATTCAATTGTTAAGGCAGTCCAGAACCTAACTTGGACGTGCGGATTCCTATACCCTGGAAGTCTGCTGTTGATCACACACAGGATTAAGCCAGCAGTGCTATGAAAATCTGAGATGTTTTGGGAGGATCAACAGCAATGGCTGTGGACTAGAGGTCTGCACGGGGCGAAATTTTAAAATTTCACCCGGCCCGAACCCAAAGACTTCCGACCCGACCCGGCCCGGGCCCGAGGCTCATTTCCAAAAATCTTACCCGAACCCGACATTTTTCAACCTTGCCCGAAAAAAATCCGAAATTTTTTTTTCTAATAAAAATTTAAAATAATTAAAAATTTACTCACAAATTATCGTGTGTGCAGTTATGCAAAATACATTTCTTCCTAATTAGAATTAGTTTTTTTTAATGACGATTCAAGTAAGAAGTTCCTGTTTTTGAACTAGAAAAGCTGAAAATGCATTTATATTTTATACACTCGTATCCAACTTTTTTGTTTTTAGCCACCTCTATCATTTCACTAAATGATTTCCACACTTCACTTTTCCCATGGGATTTTTTTACTGAAAAAATATATTCTCCACATTTTCGAAGCCCATTTCTTGCCGGTAAATTTAAAAAAGTCAACCTAACAAATCGAATTGCGACCGATCGAAATAACCATGTAAGAAATACTGAAGTCAGAATCACATTATGAAATTCATTATGCGTATTGTACAAACTCCTCAAAAGCAGACATCATTAAAAAATACTAAAATAGTGGCGTGAGTCATCAAGTTAAAAACAATGCATCTTGTTCTTTCGAATGGGTGTTCATAAGCAGGGACGGCTCGTGTGAAGGAGCAGAAGTGCATTAGTCCCCCAAGAATCGAGCTCATCAATTTCAAAATATATATACCAATTTGTTCATTCAAAATTCCAACGATGTATGGTTTCATAAAACGATCTTTCACGCATGCAACCTAAACACACAAATATTATATTAGTAGATTCCCCGAAATAAGCTGATTCCAGATGTTCCTCGATATGGTGCATTTCTTGGAAATTCTCGAAATGTCCCATTTGGCATAAAAAAGTAGGTAGAAAACATGACTTTATTTCACACGGCGAAGGCGTATGAAAAAAAAATCTTTTGAAATTTCGACTATCCCGGTGCATAAAGACCTTTTGCACCAACACGACTTGTGTAAAGAAATTGAGCGAAAACATATATATTTGTATTCTGTCATTCAGTATTGGCCCAAAGTTTGGCAGATAAGGTCTTTTGACGAACGGAAAAATATAGATATTTGCGGGTGATTTGTGAAGTGCGTTTGTGACAGTGCATTCTTACCTCATCTGCAGTTTCGACTTGATTCACGCAACACGCAACTATAACATTTTTATTATTATTTTTTCATACTTGTTTTCATTTCATAGACATCTTAATACAAACCCTATTATCGTATATAATATGAATCTTTGTAAGTTTTTGTTATGTGGAAAGGCTTTGTCTATATAAAACTGTTTAATAACTTTAAATACAATATCCTACTATATAATATTCTACAATATAATTTAACTTTATTATTATATATCTACTATATAATATTAGCATATATTATAAATAAATATTAACATATATAATAAATTAATATAACAAGTATTATTAATATATGTATTATAGCATTGAATATTATTATATATATTTATTATTTATTAATAATACTAAATAATAATCAATAATGTTTCCTGCAAACTCAGTGTCCTATATCAAAGAAAATCGTCGAGATTTTTCTAAAAGGCTAGAAATCAAAGCAGCAGGACGTCCTTTGCCAGTTTTAAATATAGTTCAGAAGTGTACGGCCAAAACTAAAGTAGTCAATCGGTATTTTAATGTAGCAATTTATAAAAAAAACTCCATGGCTCTGTGGCTGTACTAGCCTTAATAGAGTTTTTTGTTTTCTCCCTTGCCATGCTAAGTATAGAGAAGCAGTTGGTATCGTCAATGTCGGACTTTAATATCCGTGTTATAGATGTATTTTCAAAATCCAAGAATCGGATGATGGATTTTTTGCATAAATAGGTTGTTTTATTGCACTCCCTAATATTCTGGTCACCGGCCGCCACTGTTCATAAGAGAAGTTTTTTAATAACGAATAAGGCGTCGGAAAGATGAGTAATACGAGTACGTGAAGTTTATTATGGTATTAAATTTAGATTTACGATAATGGTGAGCTCATTCAGAAATAGCCTGATTTTTGTTATATTTCGTTGTATGCTTGCGCCCGAGCCCGGCTCGGGCCCGAATCCAAACCTTCGTTACCCGGCCCGCCGGACAAACCCGAGCCGCAGACCTCTACTGTGGACAGAGAAGTTTGAAGGCAATGTGTGAAGGCCATACGCAGCACGAAAACAACAAAAAAAAGATGTCAAACTGCTGCTAGATGTGAACAACTGCTGAGCTACCGTAAATATCATAATATTTTCGATGGTTTCGGCGGTAACTTTGTGGAAGTTCATTTTAATATAAAATTTAAAATAACTTTGATTGTCACCTTCATTTACATTCATTTACTTAAGCAAACTTTGCGATAGTAAGTCTGAAGATGCCTCTGAAAGAGGCGAAACACGTGTCACAGTTAGTTACACAATACGTGGAATAATCAAAGTTATTTTAAATTTTATAGTAAATATCATAAATTATTACTAAAAATTTTACTCTACAGTCAAGAAGGACATACTAGCGACCAAACATAGATTGTATAATAACATTTCTTCTTGAAAGTAAAATAATTAAAATTTTCTTGCATTGTCTGCGGTTGGAGCTTCGTGATACCATATGAGTCAACCATAAAATTATCTTTTTACAAATATTTATCATACCATTCTTTATCAGTTAATCTTACAAGAGGATAATGTGATATTTGAAATTAAGGCAATGCTAAATACTTTGCAGAGTAACGTGAAAATATTGATTTTGAGAATCTTCTTTTTTATATTCATAACACATTTCATAGCATTTTAGAGCATATTAAATTATTCTCACAATCAAATTGAATATTTTGTAATCAATAAAAGTAATATAAATCATTTTAAAAACACTTCAGATACTCTGGAAGATGAGAGGTTATTCTAAATCAGTGGTTCTCATGTGCTAGCAGCTTCACAGTAAATATTGATATTCTAAAAAAAATATGATTTCACAAGTGAATTTGTCAACAAATACTTTGTAAATGAATTATTTCGTATGCAATTAATACCAATAGAAATCGTCAAACATGTTTTGATCCATTTGGCAAATCTCAAGCACAATAGACTTAAAACAAAAATTTTGTGTGGCCACCAGACATTTCCATAGGACCGCTTTTGTTTACGATGCAGCCACAGTACAATTTTATGTGAGAACCACTATTCAAGATGCAGCGAATTTGGTCAATCAGCCAACTGACAATATTCAATAAGTTATCAAATTTAGACAATTTTAAGTACTTCAGGACCTCGTTACGTTTGACAAAAATAGATACCATCAATCAAACACAGTACCAAAATAAAATGTAATCTTAAGCCAGAATATTAAATGGGATGAATTGTCCGTGTGGCACCTTCAATTAGGTAACTAAAAAATCAGTAATATTTCCTACACATAAAAGATACTTAAGAATGGAATATTTCATTATGGAAACAATTACATTTTAGCATTTACCGTCGCAATATAGTGTGTGAGGTTATAATGTAACATTTCAACTGAGGGATTTCAATGAATCAACCTCCTCTTTCAGAAATGGAAATAGAAAAAAAGCAATGCATGACACCCTTAAGCCCATGCTCATATCTGTAGCCAAGTTGTCAACATCTTTAGTCTCTTTGCTTGCGCTTACTATGGACGGTTTCATAAATTGATTATAGGATTGGTTCAATGATGTTTTTTAAAACATATTTGCCCCCGATGAGTAGCGTTTGGACTTCTCAACAAGAGTTTTCTACAACTGTTAAAACTCTCTTTACAGTGAATGGATAGGACTAGCGGTTAGCTAATTGCACTCACTACATCCTGTTTTCGGATTGGATGTTTCCAAAAACTAAATGAGACTGGGAATCGAGCCCGTGAGATCTGCAAAAGAAACCATCGATGTTGCAGTTTCATCAGACATATGCTCCCTTATTGGAGCACACGGTAACCATGCAAAGCTTGCACGATCCACTGCCATGCCAGCATCCCCAAGTTTGAAGAAATACACATAACAGATGTCATCAGCAACTTTGAAAAAACCAAAATCTGACGATTACCAGGTGTATTTAAATTAAGTATATTATTAAAAAGGTTTCATATAATTCCCGTTATATATCGAAGTGTAAATATATTGATGAAGACGTTATACATAAAAATCTTGCTGTACATTCTTCATCTATCATCATAATTACTTAAGCAGATGCCAGCACATGCCCAATATGAAAGTCATCATATTGTAATAAATTATTCAACACACAATAAGATGAGTAATTTAAAAAAATACTTTCTTATATTAGGATAATCTTGAAAATTTTAAGTGCAATGATATGTGAATAGAGGGAAAATACAGATTGGAAATATTGAGGACAAAAAATACATAAAAATTAACTGTTTTGTGATAAAAATCTTTTAATATATTATATTGATTAGAATCTCAATGTACCTCAAAGCATCTTAAATTGTTGGAATTGGATTGATTGAGTTTACTCCAACTTCATCGGGCTAGATTTGTACTGTATAAAGTTTTCAGTTCATGATAAAATGGTATGAGAAAAAAAAGTGTTTGAATAGTTCCATTGGAAACCGCATAAGAAAGGTAATTAAGTAAGTTAAGGTAAGAAACTAATTATGTTTTTACTAACTTTCCTGTTAGTGTGTAAAAGTCAATGTTTTAATGTATTTTGTAAAACCTATTGTGATCAAGTAAAACCACTCTCTCAGTCTAAAATAAAGTCTTTCATTATTTGCACTGCATTTCCTCACGATTATTATTTTAGAAAAGCATTGTCCAGTACAAGTGAGATTTTTTTTCTATGAAGAATCTATATTAAATTGGTAATATTCCAATTACTTGTGTTTTAGAGTGCAGTGCTAATTCAAGATAATTAGACATATGCGGTGCAAATGAGAAGTGATGTCAGCATGTGGACAGTCAATATGATTCTTCAAAAAATAAATTCTCACGATGAAGTATTGTAAGATTAGTTGTAATTGTTGTAAAAAGATTTTTTAAGGCCATATTGCAGAAACGGGGAACAGAAAATAAAACTCTTTCAAGGGTTGCTATTCCAAAGTGAGACTGACAATATTTTCAGTAATAATAAACTATGCATGTAAGTTTTGAAAAGTAATGAATGCATTAAAATAAATACATAAAACAATATTTTCTGAATGGCAGTAGTATTAGAATAACATAATGTAGACGAATGACACATGCATGAGTTATAAATTTGAGTAATGATGAAGGAAATTGTAATATTATTTCAAAGAATCTTCCAAAAATTATTGAAAATTAGAAATTGGAAGAGAAAGTAAATACATACCTCCAATAATGACATAAAATCCATTTTTATTTTATTTTAGAAACACAAAGTTTTTAGATCACAATATTTTCACTCGATAGTTGGAAATATGAACGATAAAACTGTTACAGTTAACGATGTGGCAAGAGAAATGCCTCCATGTTAATTTGTTATTGTATTAAATTCCATGTCTTTGAGAAATGTAGTATGAAATGAAGCATGGTAGTAATGCCGACACGCCGTATAGGTGCACTAGGTAAATGAGAACTGGTTATACTATCCATATGCCACAACAGCAAGTGTGTATCTGTAAACATGTGCTTTTCATATGAAAATTACTGTGTTTTGCTTAGTCGACAATCTGGCTTCGCGACGCAGGGATGTAATCAATCGGCACAATTGTGTAATAAAACGTCCTCTGTTATCAACGCACTTCAGTACGTAATCAATAATATATTTTAAATTAATCAAAGCCGACAAAGATTACATAGTAAGTATCGCGTAGAAATTGGTCCGAAATTCGACCGACACGTCAAATAACGGTAATTATTAACTTTTGCCCGTCTAATCGAGGAAAGTTGTATAACTGGATTTACTCCCTCCACAGTCATTGCATAGCCCGCCGCAAGTCGCAGTTTATGATTCATATAGGTCAATTGCGATTCTTGTAAAGAGAAAGGCTTGCATGATAATGCGAGCGAGATTTTCGTGGTGAAATGAATTAAATACTCACCAAAAAGCTGTCGGATACGTTTCCACCGTATCCCACATCCATAGATTCCATCTTTTGATGAAAACTGTGATTGTTTTCGTCGTCCTTCTTCATTAAAAAGTCCATTATATTGTTTATGTCATTACTTGGCACTGACATATTGCTGCGTTACACTAATGTCATCGCGCTAAATAAAGAATGCAGTTTTTAAATAGCTCAAAACGGGAGCTAGATTAGTCAAAAGGGCTTCAAAAATAGCTGGAAAGGTAAATGAGCTCCGTTAGTATGAGTTAAAAATGTATATAGACGAAAAATACAATATTAAGGAATTGAAATATTATATTTTGACGGCGAAAATCGCCCAACGCGTACGACTTCCGACGTGAAACTAGTGACGTCACGAAATATGGCCACTGATTGAACTTTGATTGGTCAACGAAATATCGCTGCAGATTTCTGTTTATTATTCATATTCTAAAAGATTTTATTTTATAGATGGCAGTGTCAGCCTAGTTATAAGATTGAGACTATCTAACAATGGAGACATTGTATTAATTTGAAAATACGTTATGATAAATTGGTTGAGAATGTTACACACATTCCATATTATTCTCCAATTCTCAATATTTGTATTTTTTTCTAATCCATTATACCTCCATATGTGTTCATAATCTAACTAGAGCTAGACGTAAATGGAAATATATAAAACACATTTTTTAACTTCTGCCACATATATTTCATAATGATCAGAACCCGTTTCGTTCATAGGGCATTGTCAACTACTCGCGATGAGTGAAACCAGCCCTGATCCCTATTAAAAATTCGAGAAAGAAGTACAAAAAATGTGTTTTATTTATTTGAATATACTTAAGGCTCCACCAAGAATTGACAGTTGAATCCTTGAAATTAAGTAGATGTAGAATAAAATTACATTTCATAATTTTGTTTTTTCACTTACTGTGAGACTGGGTATATAGTATACGTGTGTCGTTTCTCTGGAAAGCATGCTCAGGCTTTAATGCAAAATAAATATTGTATGGAATTTACCAGTTCCCTGTCATCACTCATAGTGGCTTCAGGATAATTAAGCTTCTATAAATTGACCGTAGGCAGCACTATCGAAAATAGTTCAGGCATTTTCATTTTCTAGGTAAAAACAGTGCAACATTTAACAAAAGCTTCTTTTGGGTAAATAGTACTGCCTTATATTGGTTTAATCAGAACAAAATTTGACTCGCTCAAATGTGTGATTGAAGTTTCATCAAGCCCCCTCAGTAAATATTACTATATTTAATTTTGAAAGAGAAACTATCAGAAATATTTTAATGTCTTTCAATAATTTTGAAACTGAATATTCTACTATTTTAAACTTTTGGTAATGAACTATTTACCAAGCAGGTCCTTATTTGAAATTCTCACTTTATAAAAATTACAGCATTTATATTTAAAACAATATTTTAAGCATACTAGTTCAGCACGATTTAAAACTACCATTTCCTTTCATGTCTCTAATTTCATTGGGACTTATTTGTTTTTCAATCAAAATTAATTTACTCTTTTGATCTAAAAAACTGAACAATTATTATAATTAAGAATAAAGCCCTATTTTTCAACGAATCATTATCAAGATTATCAATTCATTCACCTTAAATTGTTATATTCTTGTGTGTTTATAATACACTCATCAATTACAATGTATCGCACTGTACCATTAACGAAAATTAAGCCGTTTTAAGATAACATCTTATATAACTCTTCATAACACTTTTCGTTCAGTTTTAAAATAAATAATAAATTCTCACGTGTTTACTGGGTGAATTACCAAAGATGGCGTCGAGAAATAATGTAAAAATTGTTTATTATCAGAATAAGATACCATTTCATTTTTTATTAAATGGTGTTACTTGAACCATACACTATAACATCCTCTATTATATAAAAGTTCATTTTTCACAAGCGAAATGTTAAGCCCATAACAAAATTTTCTGTATAAATATTCTAATGATGCTTATTTGTATTTCAAAGAATATTTTGAATCATATTTCTGCGATATAATGTTAATATCTCGGTTAAAAAATTCGAATTTCCGCGCACAAAATAACAGCTGATTAGTTTAGGCATATTTTCCGCTTGTAAGCGGTCGCTGCGTTCGCTTCCTGTCAGAATCGGTTTCTGCGCATGTGCATCAGTAGTATGGCTCTGCGCCCTACGGAGTGCTGCCATTACGAAAAATCTGACATATGTGAATAATCAAACGTGGTTAAGTGTTAATATATTGCATTGATTGTTTTATTTTCGTAGTTTTATTTATATATTGCGTTTCGGTTGTGATTTGTGATAAATTATTTAAGAAAATGAGTGTCCGATATCTGTGTTGACTGGCGCCGACGTCAGCTGGTCCAAAAGTGCGAATAGTGCTTAAGAAATGGCGGCCTTGCCAGCAGGTGTTCAGTATGGTTTGTCATCAGAGGCTAGTTATAATGGAAATAAGAACTTAATGTTTGTGAAATTGACGGATTCTGCCCTCAGATCCATCGAAGAATTTGTAAGGAATACGGTGAGTGTAATTTCTTAAAAGACGAGTGCATAATTCTTTAAGACGTCGGTGCCCCTGGGTTGTCGAAAGACGTCGCAAAGTCGCCATGTTATGGCGAATTCGTAATATATTTATACGTTTCGCTATGCTCCGTTCGCTTTAATATATTTTGACAACGCTGTATTAACCTTATTTTAATTTAACACTTACGGGTCATCTTCTTTAACGTTTTAAGTTTTCGATTTTAACGTCACGCCACGTCAACAAGTGTTATAAAATTTATTTTGTTGATTATCGTCGAACCCAGTTCCGTGAATAATTTCGTGACACCAATGCTCAGTTAGGAAGTAGTTTTGCTGGTGTTTGATAATTTGTTAAATTCCCCAACCAGCGTTAAAAGTATGTCGATGATCTCCAGAGAAACTGTCTTTGCTTTGTTGTTTATCATCTCGTAATTCAATAAATACATTACTTTCGAGATTCCTTGAGCAACACTATATCTTTTTATTAAAGTCGTAAAAATGCTGGTTTTTATGAGCGTCACAATTTTTTAAGAATATACTGTATTATAAGCATACAATGTTACGCCAATATGTAACATAATAATAAGTACAGATTGAACATTATACACATCATTACAAATATCCGGGTACCTATTGCGTGCAAATCCAAGCACACTTTTCCTAGCCATTATTAGAACCTCAAAATTATGGATTATAAATGGTTCTTTTCAAAGACAAACGTTTCTAACCCCAATTTGAAACATACACAGCTGGAATATAAATGTATGTCAAACTATCATATCTTTATAATACGGCTATTGTATTTCATCTGATCAGGAAATTTGACCAAACTATTTATTATAACCATTCATGATATGTGAATTTGTCTTAATTAATCAAATGTTCGAATATAACGAATTATTGCGATCTTCCTTCTATTCATTGATATATGAGCATAATATATTATCTGGACATACTCCCCTTTTACCAACACATATGCATTATTTGATCCAATGACAGAAGAATAAAAAATCACCTTTCATCATCATTCTTTGACATCAATTTGCAATTTACGCTAAGTTGATAATGCTCGCCATGAGCGAAACCGGTCCTGATCCAATACATTTGATGTGGAATAAGTACTGAAAATTTTGATTATTTTAATTTTAATGTAAGCCTACTTCTAACGATGGTGAAATACCTAGTCTTCGATCCATTGCATTGCTATTTTTTAAATCTCGGTTTATATATTACGTTCCATATGCTTTGTTCTCCCAAGAAATTTCAAGTTTTAAAAAATAATTACGAAAGCGATTTCACACTCTGTATGAGGTACTTAAATATAAATGTTTTGTCTTCTTGATCCATGTATCTATTGGAAGCTTGTATATGTTTAAAAATATGTGGTAATCTACATATTTTTTTTTCTTTCTTTAAATTTACAATAAAAACTAGGATCTATTCATATGTCGAATCTCCTGGTGCAAGTTGGGAAATAAGTATGTTAGTGGTGATTTCGTGTACTGCAAACTTATCATATAAATTTTGACAGTTCGCATTGACGGTGGCGCCGCCACTGAAATTCAATTACATTATGTATTCTCAGTGCAAATGAGATTTTAGCAGTTTAAAACTTTTTTTGTTGATAATTATTACGCACAACTGTGAATATTTATTACACTAAGGAAATTTCTCATGTCGTTATACATATTCAGAAGTGGTTCCTGTGTGTGGGAGGTGAAAGTAATACACGATCGAATTACGTTTGTTTGACATACCTAATAGCGTTTCGTTTATAAGTGAAGTCAGATTTAGCTTAGAGATATGAATATTGTTTGTTGCATACAAATAAATTTACCAGGGCTGTGGAGTCAGTAAAAAAAAGTCCGACTCCGACTCCAGCATTTACCAAAACCACGACTCCGACTCCGACATTGACCAAAAACACGACTCCGACTAAAAAAAGGTTAATATCGTCACTTTTCCCCCTAATTTTTCTATTTATGTGTATTCAATTAAATATCAAACCTATCAATGCGGCCAAAAACCAAATTTGACATATTAAATGTAAAAACAAAAAATTCAAAATTTCCGACTCCGATTACGACTCCGGCCAAAACGCCGCGCCGACTCCGACTCCACAGCCCTGGAATTTACACCAATCAATGATATATGTTCCTAGAACATAAATACGTAAGTTTAAATCTGGTACCTTCGCGCTTTTCATAATAACTTCTGAAAAGAAGTTGGACTGGCCTTCGTCTCCTATTGATCAAATCAGTATGCTTATTGCATAGCAATTATTAAGCATTTTAAGTCGAGGAAATGGTACTTATTGGTCAATGTATGCTCATTGATTTCTCAATATCTCTTACATCGAAACCCCCTACGCCAGAGATGCCCAATTGAAATCACTGTCTGTTGGGCCAAATAAAATAAAGCATATCTCTGGCGGGCCACAGATAAATATTTTAAGGCATAATAACACATTTGAATCGTTTTATTTTTGTATTTTTCCATTGAGCTTTGTCGCTATCGACCCTAGTTTCTTTTTTCGGCGTCCTCAGGCATTTTATGTGCACGAATGAACTTGAAATGATGCGTAGTAAAAGGTTGGTATGCGACGTATTTAGAAAGCATTTAAAAAACCCACTGATTAAATTAGTAGTCAACCTATTTCGATACTTTTTTGTGATTTTTAACTTGGAGAAAAATATCTCGCGTCGATATGTGGTGCCAAATGCAGCTATAACGCACATTGCTAATTGCCTTCATTTCAGAAATTTATCTTTAGGATATATTTTTGATAAGACTCTTAGCGATAAAAACGATAAAACTCTTTCTTACATCATAATTCGTCCCAAATTTATTCGTAATGTTTTTATGTTTTTTAAAGAAAGGTTAAAAAATATTTCCCAAATTTATAATATATGATTGATCTCAACTAGCAATATGTATATTTTGGAATGTTATAATATATCATTTTGAGGTTTTTCATTTAAATTTATTATTTCAGCAATGATAAAACAGTATACATTACCAACTTTTTTTTATCATTTATGTATGAAAATCAAATATATTTATGTAGGTTAAAAATTATTATTTTTTTAGTAAACAAACTGGAGTGTTTGATTGCTTTCAGACACATAAATCAAATACCTTCGGTAGCTATGTATGTACAGTCCCCTCATATTGTTTGGTCCACGCAAATTTTTTAAACAATATTGTAAATAACACATGTTTCCGGATTTATATCACAGAAATAAAAAAAATTTTTGGATCGTCAGGTTCATCCTTCTTATTAATGAGAGGGATGAACCTGACGCTCCGATAGAAGTTGGTCAATATTTGGCTTTAAATTAGTGAGGTATAGTCGTAAATCACCACGTTCTGTAATTTGCAACCTGTTCCTTTTTTTCGTAAGAAAATTAGTTTCCGCACTGACGTCTCTTTCCACGAAGTATGTAGAAAGAAAAGATATTAAAAAAAATCTTACGATGGCCCATAACGCAGGATAAGTCACAGGGATATCTTTCTGCAGCCAAAACTGCTGGTAACCCTTTCTAAATTCTACCTTGAGTTCTTCGTCTGTGCTAAGTCCTATTGACTCTTCCTGTAATATGTCTTGTACAGTATCCATTTCTTCTATACATGGATTGATGATCCAAGGAGGTATTTTCATAATTAAAATGTCTTCAAACCTGCTTTTGATGTCTTCGTGGAGGACATTTAGGTGTTCTACGTAATTTCTAAGATCATCATCATTTGTTTTGGATTACCAAACATATGTTTTGGATTACTATTGAGGAGGCTTTTAGCAAAGTAATTTTATCTCCTAATTCTATGGAATGGAGTTGAAAAATTAAGTATAAACGACCCAATCCGAGAAAACTCTTTGTTTTTTTTATCTTGCCTATTTGACAAAAGTTGACGAGATTTATTCAATTGCTGGAGGTTTTTTTGCTCAGTGTAACGGGCAAGCGATTGCAAATCTTTTCCTGAATATACAGATGTTTGTTTTGATTTTATGTGACTATGTAAAATGCAAATTTTTTCAAATAAATCCGTGGACCCCATTTACATCTCGTGGACCCCCTTATATTTTTCTTCCTGACAGGGACCCCCTGTCAGTCCCTCGCGGACCACTTTGGGAACCCCTGCTCTAAAAGGTCTTTGTACTGGTCCTGTCGTAGAGTCCCATTGACAAAATACAATGGCCCGGGACCTTGACCGCTAATTACGGACCAAATCATCACCGACTGCAGATATTTGCTTTCCTATATCTCTCGGAAGGCCTTCTTCTGACGTATTGAGCCTCCTCCCTCATCGTTTTTAAGATTGATTCACAGTAAAGATTTTTGCTATTTATTAATATTTAAAAATAATAATAATTAACTGATACCTTTTTCCAATCCTCCACAGACCAATTCCTGAATTGTTTGGCCCAATTCAGGTGCTTTTTTCCATTTTGGGAGTGAGTTTTGGCTTTTTGACTGGACGCCTACTGTGGATATTCTCCTCATTTAATCTCCGTGCAGCGTGATATCTTTATACCATGTTCGCGGATGAGAGCTTTTACTTAATTTTCCATCTGTCCGTATTTGGTTTATTATTCTAATTATGGTCGAATGACCCACATTTGTTTTTCTGACTATTTCTCGTATAGAATGTTCTTTACTTAAAGTTAATGATAAAATATTTTTTTTTTTCTCTTCCGATAATTTTTTTTCCTATTAACTCTAATTTCAAGATAAAAGAGATAAAAAAAATTGAAATTAACTAAAATTAATATAAACAATGATAAAAACTAATAAAACAATGTGTTTTAAATAGATACCTTTCAAATTTTCCAAAAAACAATCACTCAAACCGAAAATATGAATTTTTTACTATAACAAGTGCACCCTGCAAAAATCGAAACACGACTGATCTCATCTTTCATCATGTCTATAAATACCTGCAACGAAGGATATTTCTCGGAAATGTACACTTTTTTTTGTCAAACCTACCAGGAACACGACCCAACTTTCTTTTCGAGTGTAAATTCTTTTGTTATCGAGTAAATAGTCCGGGATGGAGCAATAATGCGCTTGAATTTAAGTGGACCAAACAATATGAGAGGGGACTGTATTTATAAAATCAGTAGACTGATGGGGTAAATGTTTCTTAGTATCGGTTTGACATTTCCAAAATCAAATTAACCTAATAATCATACAAATATATAAATTAAAGTCAACGTTTACTTTATTAATAAATTAAGTCTGATGCTTCTTAAAGAGACGAAACAAGTGTTACTTTTTGTAACAATATACTTGGAACAATAGTTTCCTATGAAGTATTATTTTTCGTTATATGGATACATTGTTATTTAATCATTATGTACAGGAAAATATTATTTTAAAATTTGTTGTGCAAATTTGATAAACATATTTTCGCATAGGTAATAGATTTTAACTGAGAGGTAATAAATACTATTATGTACCACTAAGCGTTAAACCAAGTAATGAAAGTATAGTCAATGTATGCAATGGGAGGTTCATAGCCGTTTATCATAATTATACTATAGGGCAGGCGTAGCCAGACTTTTTTGCCTGCGATCGACTTTCTTTTAAAATTACTGGCGGCGATCGACCGACATTAAAAGTAGTTATTTAAAGCCTATATCAATCTAATTGCTAACCCTTGTTTTAGAAAGAGTTTTTCGTCGATAATCGGCTAACTTCGAGATTTTAGCGTGCTGTCCCTGTCACACGACTTCTCTCGCACACTTTTTGGGACGGGCACCAGAGATTTGTAGAGATCAGATAGGCGATCTCATAGGAATCACTACGCGATCGACGCTTTGGCTAACCCCTGCTATAGGGGGATGTAAACATAAAACAAATTATTAACTCATGATTCTAAACAATCTAAACCATTCATTTTAAACCTATTTATTTACTCGATGGAGTATTTCTACATTACTTCTCGGATTAAAACTGTGATCGTTTTCTATTAAGTGATTTGAAACCTCTATATACAATACGTAGAATAATCTAAGTAATTTTAAAGTTACAAAAACAGTTCAATTTCGAAAAATGTAACCACAAAGTTACCGCCGACTCCATGAAAGTATCAATTATTCTTTTTAAGAACATTCATTTGGTTTATCAGTACCGGTTTTGTTTATAGTAATGTTAATAAACGTAGAAAAACAGTAAGAAATAAATTGTTTCATTTATTGAAATATTTCGTTCCATTAAGTTGACAGGTAACACCCTAAAATTGATGATTTAACATGTCATAGATGTAGGACAAACCTGCGTGCAACGGTTTGATTATTTATAACTATTGCATTACGGATTATATGTAATAATTTCAAAAATGATAACGAAAACGTGGAATTTTCCTACCTCTTGTGTGCTTTTTTTATCAGCAAATAATTATTCCTAGCCTGCATTTCGTAACGTTTGTAGTACAATATATGTATTACATTTTTATTCAGACGGGTCATTCTGACAATGTACTTATGTTTTTATCAGTGGTATGATTGATGATTTTGAAAACGATTAAAAACATCTCGATAATATATTTATTTTTGAAAATATAACACCTTATCCGACTGCGGCGGTTGGTGGAAAATTATTTTTCATATTCGAACTTTAATCGTTATCTGTCTATTACTATTTTTTTTAACTTATTGCTTTTATATAATTTCAATAATGATATCGCTGTGTTGGCAGGTATATTGTTAATGTACTTTTGTTGTTGTTATTAATGGTAATTGAAATAAGCATATTGTAATTTTCGTTTTTGTCAATGTCATTTCTATACAACTTAACAAGATAGCGTATCAAATTTGAATCGTTTTAATTTTGTATTTTTCCATGACACTAGCGAACCGGGTTTCGCTTATAAAATTTGATATCGATATTCTATCAAACCGTTTTAGTAAAAATCTTAAAATAGCGTATGTTTCTAGTTTTGTTTTTTATTGATGTATGTATTTATTTAATTTTGGAGTTTCAAGCTATATTGTTTAAATGAATACCCAAATTGGTTCTCTACGAAACCAGCTCTCGTATTTATCAATGATGTCTTCATTTCATTAGTTTACAGCAGTGATGCACAAACGCGGCCCGAAATGGATTTTTTTGCGGCCCAAAATAACAAATACTTCATCAACAATTTTTTCATTAAATATGATAAAAAATAGTACGGTAAGAAAAATAACAATCTATTTATGTAGAACTAAAATACATTGTTATTTTTCTTACCGTATTATAATGGAGTTCTACCAAGTAAATGCCTACTCAATCAATAAAAAATAATATTCGATATATGAACAAATTATGCAGTAGCAAACGGTATATAAAAAAAATTAATGTGATATTTTATTATTTAATATGATTATATTCACATGGATATAATCATATTTAATAATGAATGGTGTCCCTACTCGAAAAACATTTGCGTGAGCGTGGCCACGAAAACTCACTAATAAAATATCACTGCATTATACACCAAAAAAATCTGGTTGGAAAAGATTTGTGATTTGAAAATATAATGGCCACTGTAGTGCACACAGTTAACTACATTAAATCTAACGGACTTAACCACCGACAGTTCAAAACCTTTTCGATGAAATCGATGCTGAATATAAGGACTTGTTGTACTACTGCGAAGTTCGTTGGCTAATCAGATGCAAGGTTTTGACTAGATTTATGTTACATTTAAATGAAATCAAAATGTTCTTTGTCAATAAAGGAAAGTCGATTGATGTCTTGGAAGATCCTCAATGGCTGTGTGACTTAGCATTTCTGACATATATTACAACACATCTTAATGATCTGAATCTTCGATTACAGGGAAAAAATCATTATATTTCTGGAATAATCAAAATTTTAAATTTTATATTAAAATGCCTTCCAAGAAAAACTTAAATTGTTTCATTTACGGCTGAATGAAAATAAATTGTTTTACTTTCCGCAATGCAAAGAAATGTTTTCTTTACATGGCATTGATTCCAGCCAGAAGTATGCTAGCCACATAATCCGAATTCAAGAATCTTTTCAAAGGAGATTTTGTGATTTTAATCGTGATCGATACTTGTTTAAGACATTTGCCAACCCCTTCTCAGTATCCATCAATGAGGCTGATTCATCATTGCAACTAGAGTTGATCGATTTGCACAACAACGATCAATTGAGATCTAAATATCAGGAAGGCGATCTGCAGGGTTTTTACAAATATCTGCCGAAGACCAGTTTCCTACCCTATCTAAAACAAGCATTTTCCATATTAAAACTAAATAAGTCTCAACACATAAACCGCTTGAACAATGATAATCTCAGTGCTGTACTGAGGATAGCAACCACAACCATTGAACCCGACATCAAAATGCTTGCTGCCAGTATACAGTGTCAGAAATCTCTCTAAGTTCCATCGTGCAAATCTGCACGTAATGTGGAGCGGAGAAGGATCGAAGTTGCTGATAAAATTATGTGATTATTAAACTAAAAATAAATAAAATTTATATCTCATCTAGTATAATATATCAATATTTTTCTTCACTTTTACCCTTTGCGGCCCGCGAAAATTTTTAAATGGATAAATTGGCCCTTCTCTCAAAAAGCTTGTGGACCACTGGTATACAGCTTTTGGCAAAACATTTTTTTTGTTAAAAGTTTATAGGCAACACCGATTTATTATGAATTTCGTTAAAAGAAAGAATCAATTAATTGCTTGAAAATAAATCTAAGGCATATAAACATCTCATTCTAGGTTTCATTATATCAACGATCGCCAACCGGCGGTCTGCGAGATAATTATGGTGGTCCAAAAAATTGTCGCAATAACTTAATTCGACTCAATAATCCATAAACGTGTTTCCAACACACACCGACGTATTTCATTATGCTTTGATTAAAAAGATTGAACACCTTATCTCATTTGTTTGCTTATTTACTTATATGATCATTATTTTACATAAAGCGTGTTTTAAGATAAATTCATTTTAGTGTTCAGTGAGTTCCAAAAGTTTTGCGACCGCCGATTCAGATTTATACCTTTTGCCGTCAGCGGCTTTCTTGCCGATAGCGACAGTATCCAGCTAGACTTGATGTCATCCCATTTCAGGGGCCGTCGCATTGAATTGAAAAGCAGGCTACACTTACATTGTGTTCTTCGACGAAACCAAAATAATAAATTAGGGATGGTATTTTCTTTTATCTAGCGGCAGGTGTTTAGCGAGAAGGAAGCTGGCGAAGGTAACATTATTGCCTTTTTCGGACCCGGTGAATCTCTTGTATACAGTTTTTAGGTACATATTCCGAAAGCTTTGCCCGAGGCTACGTTGTTTGTGGCGTGTATTTGCGTACAAAAACTTGTTTTTTTTTCCTTTCTCCAAACCCGGTTTATTATGAAATTCTTTCTGCGAACTCCTTTGACAAGCGCACACCAAAGTATAAATTAATGCTTATATTTTTAACGTTTCTCTGTACTACAATATGTATTACGGCTGTGCATAAAAACAACACTTTTTTTTTCACTCATTCGTTTGTTTCGTTTAAACTGTCCATTGTAGATTTTAGTCTACGATAATAGATCTGATATCTGTAACTGGTATTTATTTGCCAAAAATTATAACGTTTATCTGAATATGTACTTCTGGACTAGCTGACGATTGTGTTGACTTGAAAAAGTAATAAATTATGTTAGTACAGAATTCTGTAATTAAAAGCTAAGCTATACAATAAAACAGTCTTATTTATGCAAAAGTTAAGTATGAAAACAAGGTATGACAAACAATTGGTAAATCAACTAAGCAAATAAAAAAGCAAATTACAAGAAAAATAGACTAAAATAAAATCAACTTTTTTAGCAATGCAAAATTAACACATCAAAAATCAATTAACTATGAATTAACAGTAAAGCAAATTAAGTACATTTAATAAAAATAAATAAATCTACATGTCTGGTCATTGATGGAAATTCCTAATGAGTTCAAAATGTTCAGAGGTGGTTTGATATTATTTTAAAATGAAATATTTCTAAATTTTGATGGAAAACAACGAGGTTTAATGAATCCTATTTAATTAAATACCAAAATTTTTATTACTGTTTACAAATACGGAACTGGTCTTTCACCAGTATGATTTATACAATAATTTTATTTTAAATTAAATTGTTGATTCCGAAAAAAATATTTTACGCGCCGAGGTGAACATTTTCCGATCAATATCGAACACTATTTATGTTTTAAATGAAATATTTACATTTTTCTTTCATGAACCACATGTGGACATGCCAATAGATCATTTCTAATGAATAAAAAATAAAGGTAGGCCATTAACAGTGACAATATGACTGATAACATAGATGCATAGAGAAAAAACGTGTTTCGCGCCCCACAGGACTTTAATGGTTTTATTGCTGTAACATTTTATATTGCGTTTTAAACCAAATTTTCTTTAAGCAGTATGATTAATACGATATTAACGAACATTTTAAAAATATTTTATGCGATTTCATTTGACGATCACGAAATAACCTACATCATGCGAAATAACGGACATCATGCACATCCATAACATTACAGAGGGTAGATGATGGACAGTCCGCCGAATGCATTTAGGGCTATTTTGTTCACCAATGTTTGGGCTCCCCGTGGCGGCCCTATTCGATAGCGAAGTCTCAAATTTTGACTCATCTGAGAAGGTGACATGTTTCCAATGATCCACAGTCCACGATCTGTGGGCTAATACACAATCCATGCCTTTTTTCTTCATGGCCGCCGTCAGAAGTGGCTTGCGGAGAGCTCTTCGGCCTCTGAACTCCGTCTCCACAAGCCTACTGCGAATGGTCCGTTTCGAAATATTTGCTGCAGATGAATGACTCAACTTCCCCAGAATTTTCGATGACGTTAAAAAGCCATTATTCGTGATAATTGATTTTATTTATCGGTAAGGTCGCACAGTCGTGCATCTTCATCTTCCTGCTCCTTGATTGCCTTAAATTTTACCAATTTCTTCAAAAAAAACTGATATAGCCGAAGCACTTTATCCCACACGTTTCGAAATTTCATTAATTGAAATCTTTAGGTCAGCGATAGCCAAAATATTCGATTTTGTCCCGAAAGTCATACGCGCTGGACTATTCATTTTTTAAAACTGTATTCACGCAACTGTGATTCACACAAAAACTGGTGAAAGATAAAGAAAAGAAACTTGTAACAGTCGAAAGCCAAATATCACTGTACAATAGAAAAAAATAGTAGGGGTTGTAACCATTGAATTCCGAGAAATGGAGAAACTCAAAGTCGCAATTGCGGGCGGTTACTTGCAGTCAACAATCAAATGGCAACCACTGTATATATTAGAGAAATACTAAAAATTGGGTGTGCGTTATTTTTTAAAATATAGCATTCCACCTATAATTAACAGTTAACAACTCGACCCGTTGATTGCTATAGTCTCATACGTTTAGACGCCTTATTGCGATGTGTTGTCAATTGATATTCAAATATAAATAAAAAGTTATCAATGCTAAAATTATCACGGACAAGATTTTTTATTCATATAGTTATGAATTATTAATTTTGATAAACTTTATTTTTTTAGAAATATTATTTGTTGGAATATTCGCTAATCTGCTCAGCAGGAAAAGCTTTAACCTTCTCCACTCTGGCTTACAAAAAATGTTGAATTTACAAAAAAAAAAAAAATATGGTCAAGTGCGTGATAGTCTTCAATAGGGTTGGATGAAGTACATGATTAATTAAAAACTACCAAAGTATTTTTTATTAAAAATAATAATTTTGGTTCATAAGACTTGGCACACTCTATCTGATCATTCGTATGACCATCGGATGGTTGGTACATTACGATAAAAATATTAGTTAAATTACACATAAGGGAGTTAAAAATAATACGTATGCCTTCAATATGTTTTGTATCATTTATATTTATTGCTTAGCAATAATTTTGTATAATGAAGAAAATATATACAAAAATTCGACTGCAAATCCTTGGAAAAGATTCTTTCTAATCGTCTTGTATTGTTTTCTCAAAGGCACCCGACCGACCGGCTGCTACCTGAAATGGTGAAGCATTGATTAGCTCGCGTTTTAGAGGCCGAAAATGGTACCTTATTTTTTATTGGTTACTTGGTTAAAAATTTTGCCTCTCCTTAGAAAAAAAAAGATTGGTCAGTGCCCATGTCGTAAAAGGGACAAGTAGGTTGACAAACATTCTACACGGTGTTTAGCAGTGTTTTATGAAATGCTACATATGTATGTATATAGGTATAACGAATACTTCATTTAGTTGGCTTATTTGGATTGTATGCTATGAAGATAATTCTCCGTTTGAAATTTATATAGGTTCGTCAATATTTATTTATCTTCCAGAAATAATAATTTTGCAGAATCTTTCATCTAAATCACGGGTTGCCAAACCCATGAGTCGCCATGTTATATAGCCAAATAAAAAAAATATTGCATTTTCAAGGTTATTTTAAATTACCTTATTAAAATGCCATTTTGAATTGCACGGGGGTCGCATGGCTTTTATAAAATGGGTCGCCCCTGAAAAAGGTTGGGAGCCTATGATCTAAAAAGCTTCACCTACAAATCGATTATGATAATGTAAATGTAGCAGCCAATGTATTTGTAGAAAACGTTCCCTTTTGAAAATAGATCTAAAAAATCATAATAAAGTCATAATAGTAACATCATCATCATGATAATTATTTAACGAATGCGGTGTATACCTACATGAACGTACACTTATAAAATGTTCCTCATAGTTACTATCGACATTCGTTATAATACTTTAAATCAGAAGCTTATTTTTCATTATTTTATTATTTTCCAAGAATGGTAATTTAAATAAATATTCATATGAAAAACAATATTTTTATGAAGTTAAACTACTAAGATCAATATCGCGGAGTTGAGAAATATAATCGTTCCACAATACGAAAAAATATGGTGGCAATATGTGGGAGTGGCCTTAGAAAACCGTCATTAACACAAGATCACGACTGACTGTCACAAAAATATTTGAACATGAAAAAATTTTCAACAACCAAAATAGTGCACCTATTTTTCTCAGAAGATATCCAGCGAACGGTTGATTTAAATTATAAAATGTTGGCTAATCCAGCATGTTGCAATGTTTCACTGTTTTTATCGAAAATAAAATTTTGTAGAATTTACTTGCATGCATGAGAAATCTGTCAGTAAACTTATACCTACGCTCGGCCTGGCGTGTTGGCCCGCGGAGCCTCCTAACAGAATCTTCCGGGCCAGACCCATTGGCCTTTAGATTGCTAAGCGTTAAAGTGATTACAACTAGATTATTCATCAGCGAGCGTACATAAATAAACATACCAAAATAATCAAATCCGTTTCAAAATAAAAATAGACTACTCATAAATACCACTCTTTTTATAGAACAAAGGGACACACGAATTTTGCGCAAGTGATATAGTATTTTCATAATAAACGATTCGTGAGTGGGCATTTAATTCAATCAAGCGATCGACTACTATTATGCTCTACTGATGAAAAAAAAGTATACGATATTTTAGACTAGCAATTTAAAAAAAATGTTCTTTCATCATGCCCGCACTCTGCGTGAAGCATTTGACAAAATTTAAGCATTGCTTGCTTTTAAGTTACTTAAACTTGAATAGTGGAAGGATAGAAGGAATATGTTAGCCAATCGCTCTCGCTTATGCAATGATCGGATGGATGTGTGAGAGAATTTCAGAAAACTCCGACGAACCAGAATTTCTTAAAACAAATCTATAATTCGATTGAAAAATGAAATGGACTGGGTTGGCTCTCGAATATGTGAACTCCTCAACCGAAGCCATAGGCGGATCCACGGGGGGGGGGCCATGGCCCCCCCCTGAGGAGAATTTATTCCATCCAAAATACTATAACATTAATTTTTGAATGAATGTTATTAAAATAAATATGTTGTAGTTCTCTTTTTTCACGACCTTTTAATTTAACAACTACAGTTGCGGCAAAAGAAATCCGCGCACCCTTTTAATTCCATTAATTTGCAAATATTTCCTCGAAATCTTTACCGATTTCCATTTTTTTTCATCTGATTGTAAAGAAAACTAATAGCCATATTTTGAATAACAATCGGTTGACACCTTTCACCAACCTTAAGATGACCTGGCTGCTTACCGCGTCTTGTCCTCATGAGTTAAACTAGAAATCATCAGAGTATATGACACGTCTCCAATCGTCCAAAGTCCAATTTTTGTGCACCTTCGTCCATTCTTTTCTCCATTTGTATAGTGAGGACTGTATTTTAAGCGCCGAGTAGGAAATTCATGTGCCACGATTCTATTACTGCTATGACGGACATTTCGCATCGATCATGTGAAATCACTAGTCGACTAAAGCTCAGCATGGAAAAATGCAGCAGTTTTGAAGCATTTTTGAAGCATTTTTGAAAAACAAAATTCCTTATATGAAGATCGTTCCGGTCGGTTGTTAAGCGCTCTCTTCCGGTTCAAACATACCCCTCCAGAGCGCCAGTTTCACGAAATATTTTATAAAATATCCACACTATACTTTCTACACAGTCTACTCTAAGCGAAATTTTTCTACTTGGTAAGTTTTCCCAGAAAACTGATTCAATTTGAGCTTTTATCGCGATTACGTTTTTTTGCGGCTATCCATAATTTCGTCAGATGCTTACGGGATTAGATCATTACTGTTGAAGCTTTCAAATCTTGATTGTTTTTCAAAATATGGTTATTGTTTCTTTTTACAGTCGAATGAAAATAAAAATGGAAATTGGTAAAGATTTCGAGGAAATATTCGCGAAGGGATGGAATTATGAAGAGTGCGCGGATTTATTTTGCCGCAACTGTATATATAAGACATGTGATAAGTTAACAATTATGTCGTAATTTTGAGGTTTGTTACGAATTTTCCGTTTGACAAAACGACGCATAAAAACCTGGCTTAGGAATCGTATGAGTTCGAAAAGACTATATGGTCAGGCTTTGTAACATATCCTCTGAAAAATGGATATTTAACCTGAATATTTTTGGGCCTATTTGCAACGTCAAAAAAACGATAATTCGATTTAATTTTATTATGTTTGCAATTTTTCTCTGGTATTAAACAATATTTTTTTTATACATATGTTTTTTAATGTTTGCATTTTTGAATTGAAAAAAAAAGAATCGATGATAATAGTCAGAGTCATCAATTATATCACATGATTTTTATCGGCGTCATCGCATCTTTAAACGCAGAGTAATAATTTATTCCGTAAAAAAATGGAAAAAAAAATCGTGTAAAAAATAAGTAGCGGTGCCGTTCAAAAAATAGCGTAAAAGGGGGATTGGGTGTATATATATTTTTTGATGTATCATGTTTATTTTCAAAATGGCCACCCCCTGGGACAATTCCTGGATCCGCCAGTGACCGAAGCCAACAACGGTGCCACTCGACCACGGATCCAACTAAACTGACCAAACAAAAAACATAAGGGCGCTATTCTTAGCTCTTATACCTAAATCCGGTTCCATATATACACATAATATTTAAACCAGAGCTGTGGAGTCGGAGTCAGAGAGTCGGAGCTTTTTGGCCGGAGTCGGATTCGTCGCGGCGTTTTGGCCGGAGTTGATATTTAATTGAATACACATAAATAGGAAAATTAGGGAAAAAAAGTGACGATATTAACCTTTTTTAGTCGGAGTCGTGTTTTTGGTCAATGTCGGAGTCGGAGTCGTGGTTTTTGTAAATGCTGGAGTCGGACTTTTTTGTACCGACTCCACAGCCCTGATTTAAACACAAAATATATAACTTAACGTATGTATTTATTGTTATAATTTCTTGTAGATACATATGTACCTATATTGTTTTTTTGTGATGTCAACATGGTCCGCTTTGTAATATAGAACCAAACATTGCAAACTATAAACAAGATTCGCGTTAAAGTTTGCACTCTTTGAATCCGACTGAATACAATCAGGTTTATCAAGGTCGACGAAGTTTTCCCGGCGAGGCGAAATCTTTCAACATTTAAATTAATTTAATTTCTGCTTTATGATATTGTTTTAAACCCTTTTGTGCGATTTTATTAACTGTAAGCTTGGATTCCGTATTCCTATACTAAGATCCAATTGCTAGCTGATAAAACACAACTCATTTACATCAAAATTTTCGCTTATTCATTTAGATCAGCCATACTCAACCTGCGGCCCAATCACCTCTTATGTGCGGCCCAAAATAATTATAGTCACCGAATACTTTTTTGGTGTAGTTTTCAATATTGGGTTGCAATCGGTTGGTAAAAAAACTGTACAAAAATGTGCCCAGCTTCTGCTCACATTATTCTCATGTACGTATCTCTGAGACTTGTCATATTCTAAAATTAAATATGCGAAGATCGTATTAAAAATCGACTTGATGTATTAATTAAGAGTAACCTGTAGTAATCAGGAACCTGATATGACGAAGATAGTTAAAAATTTGACTCAATATCAAAATTCACATTCATTTTTAAGTAAACGATTTAAGATTTAAGATTTTGGATACATTAGTATTTTTGTGTACTTTTTACGTATTTTTTATTTGTTCATTGTTATTTTTTATTTTGAAAAATACATGAATACACATATGTATACACTTGGGCCTCGTATAACACTTTAAACCGTGTTATATTAAGCCTTTTATTATAAAATATGACACATTTTATACATCCGTGTTGTATAAAACCGTGTTATACGAGGCCTTAGTGTATTTACAGTTTACTATAAATATGTTGCGGCCCACGTAGCGACGCAAAAATCGGAATGCGGCCCGGACGAAAAAAAGGTTGAATATGCCTGATTTAGATTAATACGGTGAGAAAAATAACAATGTATTTTAATGCTACAGAACTTATTGTACATATATATTTGTTGATGCTATTTCGGCTTACGCCCTCGTCAGAGGTATAGATTACGTCAATAACAGCTAATCTTCGAAATCTACTTTTATTTTTATATATAAACGATACAAACTGTTAACTACGCGGGAGTTCAAGTTCATTCGTGCACTTGAAATTGATTGATGCCGAAAGGCTAAACTAGGTTTGTTAGCGACAAAACTCGTGGAAAAAAACAAAATTCAAACGATTCAAATTTTATATTGAATTACAATCAAGCACCTTCAATCCAAAGTCAAAAATAGTTTAATTATTTGTTAAAAATATATGTATAACATTTATTTTTATTCCATATTTCACACCAGTACGAATGTATGTTTGTATAAAACGACATGTAAGCTGAATACACAAGTAAATTATGTTTAATGGCTTCGCTCGTTGCGCAAGTTCGGTTTCGCCTAATTAATAAGCCTTGTCAATTTCCTAGATAATGATAATAACCGCGAATTAACTATTATCATAATAAATCGTCTGCGCGTAAATACGGAGCCGAGATAAAGGTTCAGGTTTCCGGTAGCGCATGCATCGACACGAAATGAGCGTCCTCGTTCACGCCGGCTGACTTAGGCAGGGTTAACAGACTTTCAAGGGTTCAATCACCCCCTTTCGCAGTGTGTCGAGCTTTTGTATCGACCATTCCGATCTCAACCCTCGGATCTGTGGCGCTCAAAGTATTAAAAATTTAATGTAATTATTTTTCTAAATTTTGGCTCTCTTATTCATCAGATGTGGTTTTTACGCTCACGAACAGTTGCTCATTAAAAATTATGCTAGCCTATTTTTAGTTCCAATTCTCGATAAGGGGAAATCTTTAAAGAGTGAGATAGAAGCCTAGCAAGTCGATCGCTTAAATTGGGAAATGAACTACTAAATTTTTCTTGGTCATTCAAGATTAAAAATAATACTAGAACTATGCGTTTTTGACGATAAAAGATTAACGTAACGTTCAACAACCTAAATTGAAACATCTTCTATTCTCTTCAGTTTTATATGTATATGTAAATAGTAACTGGTGGTCGCTTCAACTTTATAGAGGACGTGTATATTCATACAACTTTTCAATTCTTCGATAACGCACAAAACCTTGAACCTCGACCATTTTCCCCACTTATCCACTCGAATGTTTAGTTAGTTTCTTTCTATACACAAATTGAATGAAGCGACCAGGTTACTCACAGCAAAACTCACTATATTGATTTATAATTTGTATACATCAACTAATGGCGAAGTAATCTAACGAGAAAGTGTATTTAGTGACCTAATTTCATATATGTAATGTCTCAAAAAAACTCGTAAATTATTCGTACATATTCAATTATGTATTAACCCATTCACGCCCAAGAGAAAACTGCCATCGAAAAAAATTCTCACTTTGAACATTTTGTTAGTCAAACCTGCAGCTAGAGAATGTTTAGTGCCGATTTCTTATTATGTGTAAAAACCTATGACCTGACATGCAATTTGCGACCAATGGAACACCAAGATCTTCATTCAAACTCCAGAAAGCATGTTCGGTCGGCAGTTCATGATATCCAGTTAATGCCAATATTTCCAAAAAACTTTTAAATCTTCATGGTTCATTTCAAAATTATGCCAGACTAAGCAATTATTGACGCTCTGGTGCCCCACTGTACACGATTTGGTACAGAGTAATTCAACATCGCCTAGCAAACGGTAGTTTCGAAATATTGTCAAACTAATAGTCTATAACGTTATACTGGGGTCTAAATAAACATTGTCGGTCCCTGTGGTCTAGTGGCAAGAGCTTTGTCCTAGCAATCGGGGGGCCCGGGTTCAATCCCCGGCAAGGTCAGATTTTTTCAATTGAAAAAAAAGATCTTGGGCTGGGTGTTATGTTATTTATCGTTGATTTTGTGCACAACTGATACATTATTTACCATCGAGTTAATCTCGTGTGACTTTCACAACTCAGAATATTTGGCGCATTGGCGCAAGCTGTAATGCCAAATATATATTTTTTTTAATTTTGAAATATTAAAAGTTTAAATATTTTATTACATATAGCAAAACAAAAATGAAAATATCTTTCCGAAATAATCTTGATTCAAATCCATATTTCGGTGATAAACTAATGACATTTTTGCCAAGATTTACTATTTTACTGTTGACTACTTCTATGTGTAAATAATAAGCAATAATTTTCATAAAAATCTGAAAAATAATACACCAAATCACACTTCGAACAGGTGTACCAAAACAGGCACAGAAAGCGTTAATGGGTTAAAAAGACTGAATCCAACGTGGATACAAACGGCTCACGTGTTAAATAATGGTATTACCGCGTGCATATATATCATTATAAAGCATGGTTTTAAAAAGTAACAACGACATCGGTAGATGAATTCAAAATACTATCATACAAAATTGCAACGTTTTTTGTTGCGAATGCTGTCAATTGTGTAGTAAAATCTTCTGCATAGCTTTAATTCAAATGCTTATTTGATATGTAACATTTTTTTTGCATGGTAGATATGTTTCAACGAAAAACCTGTTAAAAAACAAACAATGCGATACAAAGGTTCATAGTTCTGATGATGGCGTGAGCCGTAATATCTATCTACTATATATAATGCAATTTTTGTAGAACTAAAATTCATTATTTTTTTTACCTTACGTTACGTAGGTTTGTTTCCCAAATTTTTAAATAAAAAGTGTAATATGGCTGTCTAGAAAATCGTGTGAAAGGGTTGAAGAACCAATGAAAAGTTCTACAAAATATTAACAAGGTGCTATATTTTTTCGATTAATTTTAAAACGTCAAAGATTTTTTTATATATATATAAATAATAGATTTTATATATAGAATTAATAGATTTTATATATATAAATAATAGATTTTATATATATAAATAATATATATTTTATATATATATAAAATCTATTATTTATATATATAAATAATTGATTGTCGCAACTCTACGCCTTTTGCGTACAAATCTTTTTCAAAGGCATTGCTTTATTATTGCAAACAATGAGTGAGTTATTTATGGCTTGCCTTGGTTGAAGCGATCGTAAATAGTTTTTATTCTTATGGAAAAAAATGTATGGACTTCAAAGTATTTTTCAGTTTATTATAGTCGTTGCGTAGTGGTTCATTATAATTATAATACGAAATAATTCAAATCATTTTCATTTAATAGAAAATGACCATAATTTTAATCAGACCAGTAATGTAGAAATACTCCACCGAGTAAATAAAAAAGGCTTAAAGATGAATAGTCTAGAATTTTTAGAAATAAATAAAACTTAATAAAAAAGATATATTATTAAATAATATTCTTAACAGGACAGGATGCTCGCCTTTATTAACATTATTCCCAATTAATAGAGTAATCACCCAACCTAACTGATTGATTGCACCTCATTAGTTTATAGTTTGTAATGCTTAACGTCATTAGAAATATATTTATTTGTTTGCTATGTTTCGATTCTATAATCCTCTCTTGCGTCCCTTATAAAGGAAAAATCCCAATCTGATTGATTGCACCTTATTAGTATCATTATGTTATTGCATTGTTTTGATTCTATCACCCCCTTCCTTGTTTCCTTTAGAAGGAAAAAAACCCGTAATCCATTTTGTAATTTCATAATTTAAAATGTTAGAATTTATCTTGCTTCATTACTCAAGCCAACTTTGCGATAGTAAGTCTGAAGATGCCTCTGAAAGAGGCGAAACACGTGTCACAGTTAGTTACACAATACGTGGAATAATCAAAGTTATTTTATATTGTAATGTTAACGTCATTAATAAAATGATTATTTGTTGGTTTTGATCCTATAATCCCCTCCTTGCTTCCGATTAAAGGTAAAATCCCGAACGCCATTTTGTAATTAATCATATTAAAATATTAGATTCAATCTTGTTTCATTTCTTAACCACTTCCCCGGCAAATTATTTTAGCAAAAATGTTCCAAAAAAAATCTATTTTTATTTTCTTCTAATTTGAAGCATATAAAACATTTTTTTTTTATCTCTTCGAAGTTATTTTTTTTTTTAATTATTATTTTTTCTTAGAATATTATATGTACATATTTATACATAATAACCACATCATTAAAGCAGGTAATAAGTATTGAAAAATAAATATTTATTTTAAAAATGTTATATACCCCTGGAGCAATGTGAAACACAAGCCGTTCCAAATGTAGCTCATACTTTTATTATTTCACGATGGCGAGCCGTCGGCTCTGGTAATTCTCACTAGTTAGCAAAAGCCGATTAAATCGGCTTCCGGCAACGAGAAGGTTTTAAATACATGAGATATAATTAGGAAAAAAATTAAATAAATATTTTCTTAAATATAACTAATTATTGACTGGATAATGTGGATTCTATCCAATGAAGAATTTTGTTTATTTCTATCGTCCTCTGTTGTTTAATTTCTTATTAGGGAATTTATTATCTGTTTCAGATTTTAGTTTTTTTGGTTTATTGCTTCGCAAGTTGTTTATAAGTTTCTTAATGTCCAGTCGTACAAATCTGCAGGTCCCGTTTTAATTTTTAAACTCGTTCTACATTGGAAACATTAGTGAGAAAATTTTGGTCCACACTCGAGCAAATTGAAAGTCCTCTTGAATCAAATCAGCTGTTAGTTGATTAATATCACCTTCACCGTTGTCTTCGTTGTTAGGGTTTTCATTACAACCGCAATCTGTAGTAAATTAAATTATATCATGTATAGGTTTATCAATCAATAGTTCATCGATATCAGTTATTTGCATATTGACTGTTGGTCGATCGTGTTAGAAACAATATTGTTGAAGTCTGTATTTCGCGATCTTTTGAGAACCTCGCGCGGATGAAGACCCCCTTACCGACGAGAACACTCGGTGAATTGCGGCTAAGAGATAGGGGTGATATCCTGACGACGTATGTTCTTGCAATATACCTTGGTGCGTTTACCTGTTGTTATTTTTACTGGTTTTATGCGACCCCATCTTTTCATCCCTCGCCTTGTATTGTAATTACGTAGGATATACGCTCATTAAAATTTTGCTGAACGACTCACGTAGGCAATCTCCACGGCCATGCTTTGTTTTGTAACGGTCGTTGGTTGATTGTTACTATTTATACGCATTATTTTAGTAAGAATTAACTGATTTTGAAGTTTTCTGTTGACAATCCATTCTATATAATATCCATATTCATGTTATGTGATATACATTTCTTACTATTTTTATTTATTCCACGCAATTTATTTCGGCATAAATCCTATTTTGGTTGTTTGTAATAATATTTTTTTTAAATCTAATTTACAAATCTTTTAAATATTTCATAATGAAGCTCGTTGGCACAGTCATATTTTCAATCGAAAACTCTTAATCGTTTAATTCGATTTAAAGTTTAGCGCTAAAATTCACCTGAATTATTGCTAAATTTGCCGTATTTTCAATAAATATTGTGTTTTAGTCACGTTGAAAATTGCACCATCCCGATTCATATAGCCTGTTGTGATAATATTTAGTGTTGACATTTTCTACGGATAGATATTAAATTTACTAACAGCAGATGCAAGATAATTAAAGTGTATTTTGATTTTTGAACTGGTTTACCGCTAGCAATTTGACGGTTGTTGGTTAGGTTCAACGGAATATTTAAAAATCGTACCCGAAAGTATTCCCGCTTTATACCCCATATTTACACCTGTGTACATAAATAAGCCTTATTTGCGTACGAGTAAAATATCAAAGCTGTAACAATAAATCTACTCATGACGCCAATATTCTCGAAGAATTCGTATTTAATAAATTTACATGACATGCAAGTCGATGCTTATCAGTAACTATCGCACGTTACGCTGTATGTATATAACATTACATTGAATTAAAATAAACATCACAATCGTTGACAATGCGCTCGAAAAAGGTTTTACTGAAAATCGTTATTTGCGTTTGTTAGCCATTGATAAGAAACATGACACCCGCCCTCAAATTGGATCGTACTTGGCTCGCCGTTGCATCCTTCCGGCTTCCTGGCCATCTGCTCTGAATATTTATATTCAATACTGCTCCCTGGCTACGCTTCAACGAGCCAGCTCACAGCTGACTGAAACTCGTTCCCGTGCAAGCGATCGACACGCACTTGGCATCTCTGTCTCGCGCGCGATTATGTAATGACTCGAAGTGCGAATCAATTTAGCGCTTCGAGCTTGTAACGATTTGACTTTTTACCTGTGGCCGGTGACGTATGTGAGGATTACTGTCTTCAGACACGTGTAATTCACTGTTTTTTTTTAAACTTCTGCTTGTTCTCCAAAGAGATTAGTGAGCAAGTATACGTTATAATATATGGTTTGAATTTTTTCTCACTTGAAGATACGTTGGAATGGATTTGCACCTGCCTGGACCAGGTGCTGGTAAAATCCGGCCTGGGTTTCACAGTGTATTGTGATAAAATGCATTCTAACCTTCTTAGCGTTGTGGCAGTTAAATTTTTTTAAATTTTATTGTTGTGTTTTCACGGACTTTATATGATCATAGTTGGTTTCGTCCATGACTCATTAAAATAAAATGCATTACCTTTATAACATTGACCTTAAACCTGTAACAATTGGTACGAAATATAACAAAATTTTATAAGGTGATAAAAAAATAAAATCGTCTAAATTTAAAACTTAACGACCTCTTAGAAATAAATAACCAACAAACTGTAATTAAAAGTTATCTCCCATCATAAACAGATTAATTAGGAAAATATAATGAATTCAAAAATAGTTATATTCATTGATAAAATAGGCAAATCAGACATCTTTATAATTCAATTGAGAGCCATTTTAATAATGCAATAGGTAGATAAAAATGTAAATTAATTCATCTTTGACCTCGTTAATTTTTTTTTGGAAAATACCACTGAAATTAAATAAAAAGCATTCTGCCAAATAGCCGTCGTATGCATCGATTAACCCGTCGGCTCGTTTTAATGATCAAGGCTTGATAAATGCTCATATTTTGCAATGCTTTCGGCGAAATACTGCTTATTGTTGGATATACATGGTATAAAAAAGTCGTGGTCTATTCATTTATATAAAATGCCTTTTCATTGAAAATTTACGGTTAACACCTTGCAAGTGGAACACCAAAAAGTAATCTCAGTCAACGAAATAATAACTGCGCGGCGCAACACAAAAATGTGCGTAAATTGCCATTAGTGCACATTTTCTTCATTGTGCTTTCATTTCGAATGAGAATGGCTGTTGAATCATAAATTATCATTGTCGCGCCTATTTACTTCACATAAATGTCCCGCATTTGACAAAAAAAAACACGTGAAAATAGATTTTTCAGTAAGCCTTGTAAGTCAGATTTTGTAGATCCTTTCATCTGTTACGGTTTCTTTCAAATGTTGGCAAAGTGCAGTACGTCTCTCACTAAAGCAGTGTGAGATCATCAACTCCTTACGGCTCTCATAACTGGCTCACTAGTTATTAAATATATTCCCTGCACGGTGAGTAAATTGTTATTTGTATTTCACATTGTTGATCGTAAGTCCTGAAAGTATGCAATGAGCCTTTAAAGATAAATCTTGAATCACTTGCACCTTCTCGCGGTTTTAACTTATATATTTACAATGGCAGTGTCGTAACCACGATCCGCAAGTACCGTTCGGATGTACATACTTACTTATTGGATTTAAACTTATTTGATGATGGCTTTGCGACATGAATATCCTCACCTCGGTCATCATAGGAAGGCAAATAAAATATGTGGGTAGAAATGACGATGACGAGCCATCTGTGTATGTTTGTACATAGTAAGTCATACAATAAGAAGCACTTACATAAAGTGTCATGTTCAATATGCATAATCGGTAATTTATAATTGTACTGTGTCTAGAACAGTGGCTCTCACGGAAAATTGCACCGTGGCCGCATCATAAAAAGAAACGGTCTTACAAAAATGTCCGGTGGCCGCACCAAATTTTTTTCTCGAGTCTCATGTTTGACCCGTGTGCCGACAAAAGGTCGAAAGGCATAACGCAGAAAGACACAACGGCCCCGGACATAATGCCCCCAGACATATCGCTCCCGGGCAAATCGTCGCCGGGCTAAATGTCTCCGCGACATAATGTTTCCGCGACATATCGTCAGGTGTTCGGACTTAACGCTAACTCGCAAAAGTTTCATTTTTAAAATATGTTTGATACAATAATTAATACTAATTTTTAAATTAGTTTGACAGTTTTATAATTCTTTTATTCATTCTGCATGGTGGGAATATCTGACATTCGCAAAAATAAATAATATCGAGCATTTAATTGACATTGTAAATATTGAGCATTGAACATTATATATTTTATACATATTTTTTAAAGAACATTATGATGTCACGCCGAAATAATATTGTTGATAACAGGTCATGGCGTAAGTCTCGCCGATTCCTATTATGCACACGATAAAGGGACCTTTATTATTAATTTTATGTTTTGGCTAAAACATTACCAAGGCGCCATTGTTAATGGCTTTTGTGGCTGCCTTGGAAGAAGAGCGTAAATGTATACGCCTTATACATAGTTTGACGATACAGGCTTATTTTTGAAAAATTTACTTTTTTAGAAAATTGGTTTTATGTACACTAAAAGAAAAAATGCTCCGCGGGCCACAATTAGACACTCGCGGGCCACACGTGGCCCGCGGGCCCCGCGTTGGCCACCATTGATCTAGCATGTAAATTTGAGATTCTATAATTATAAAGATCGATATTTATAGAGATTTGCAACTAAAATTTCAAGTTTATATTAATCGATTAACTAATATTATTACGATCAATGATATTAAATGTATTCTTCAAATACTATAAAGTGGCTTTTTATAGTTATATACATATATTATTTTTCTATAATTTCATAACTATTTTTATTTTCGACGTAATAAGGGGATGATTGGTCGGCTCAATGTTAAATATTAAATGCCCTTTATTATTTAGAAAAAATAATATATGTATATAACTATAAAAGCCACTTTATAGTATTTGAAGAATACATTTAATATCATTGATCGTAATAATATTAGTTAATCGATTAATATAAACTTGAAATTTTAGTTGCAAATCTCTCTATAAAATATCGATCTTTATAATTATAGAATCTCAAATTTACATGCTAGATCAATGGTGGCCAACGCGGGCCTGTGGGCCAGTGGCCTGCGAGTGTCTAATTATATTGCGGAGCATTTTTTTCTTTTTAGTGTACATAAAACCAATTTTCTAAAAAGTAAATTTTTCAAAAAATAAGCCTGTATCGTCAAACTATGTATAAGGCGTATTGCGGAGCTTCACGCTCTTCTTCCCAAAAGCCATTAACAATGGCGCCTTGGTAATGTTTAGCCAAAACATAAAATTAATAATAAAGGTCCCTTTATCGTGTGCATAATAGGAATCGGCGAGACTTACGCCATGACCTGTTATCAACAATATTATTTCGGCGTGACATCATAATGTTCTTTAAAAAATATGTATAAAATATATAATGTTCAATGCTCAATATTTACAATGTCAATTAAATGCTCGATATTATTTATTTTTGCGAATGTCAGATATTCCCACTATGCAGAATGAATAAAAGAATTATAAAACTGTCAAACTAATTTAAAAATTAGTATTAATTATTGTATCAAACATATTTAAAAATGAAACTTTGCGAGTTAGCGTTAAGTCCGGGAACATTAATTCGGGGACGATATGTCTGTGGAAACATATGTCGCGGAGACATTTAGCCCGGCGACGATTTGCCGGGAGCGATATGTCTGGGGGCATTATGTCCGGGGCCGTTGTGTCTTTCGGCGTTATGCCTTTCGACCTTTTGTCGTGCTTCCGTTTGACCTATGTAAAATGGACCCAAAATGATTGTCAATTAACTATTGGTATTAATTGCATCTGAAATATTTCATCTTCAGAGTCTTTGTTGACAAATATACTTTCTGCCATATTTTCTATGAAGCTGTTGGTGGCCGCACATAATAACCACTGGTCTAGAGGTCTAGACTTGACCGAAATATTTTTACAGTTGTGAGTCTATTAGTCAGTAAATTGCCGGTAGTAAAGTAACGGACATTGGTTTTGGCCACGCCTGTACGATTGATATTATATTACGGATTTGTAACATGGTTCAATTTTTGAACATGCGAGGGTTTCAAAAAACACATCTTTAACTGCATCCGACTGACTGCTAATTGGAATTGTGAAATCACTTTACTTTAGTGCAGGGGTCACCAGACTTTTTGAGAAACGGGCCGGATTGAAATTTTTAAAAACATGGCGGGCCGGTCGACAAATAAATTCGTGTTGGAATCCAGTTAGAATATAAATTTATATGATTATATAATCATTATGCCTACTTTATGCTTATCCCAATTGATAAATTGAAACACATGTCGTATTGTAAGATCACAATAAAATCTTAAATTTCTTTTGTAAATTAATATTTTCTATATAAATAATTTATACAAAAATTAAAATTTTTAGGGGGGCCGGATGATAATTTTTAGTGGGCTGGATCCGGCCCGCGGGCCGTAGTTTGGTGACCGCTGCTTTAGTGTATCATAGATTCTTTCATATTCATTTGAAACAATTGCACCTTCCTCACGTCGCGTCATTTTAGGATGCTCGTGGTTTGCGATCTGTGCATCTCTGTTACAAATGATATTATAAAGCATGTGGATGTAAATATTAGCATTGTTTTGTTTCCATTTTTTTATTCCTTACGTTCTTACCCTACCAGCTAATTGAGTTCCACATATCTTGCATAACTTACCAGGCCCAAGTCTTGACAAACGTTGGTCGTTTTAATTGTTTTCATGTTTAGCGGTTGATAACTTATTTTTTGTTGTTAGATGTTCTTTTCAAGCCGAGTTGATGGATGGCTCTCATGTGGTGGCGTATTTACTATTTAGAAGCTGCAATAGCATTTGCATTCATGATGTTCACGCTCTTCTCTATCTGTCCGTGTGTTAATCGAAATAAACATCTCCCGATTCACGATTGTCTTTTCGGATAAATTAAGGATTATTCATAATTGTCATCGCGAAATCATGGCGCCCTTCGTATATTATATAGGATTTGTCTGCTGTACTATTTGCTTGTCCCAGTTAGTGCAATGCGACTTTAAGTAACATATAGGGTAATAGAATTATTTAATGGAATACATTTGAAATCACAGATAAAAAAAGTAAGCATTACTGATAACAGTGATATCAGAACGAGGCCCTCGATAAGAAATACTTATTTATATGCATGAGTTTTTTCGATCTCATTAAAAATCGTTAAAAATCTTGGAAATTTCTTTTTGTGATACAAAACTGGAAATAAATTTTCATGTCTGCCTCTAATGAAGTATTTCAACAAGCAAATAATCGTGTTATGGATTCATGAGGTGAGAATAATTCATAAAAAAAGCTACTCATTTTAAAATCACATCGAATTATTTTGTAATAATTATGAAGTAACTGCTCTATGTAACATGCACGTCGCACGCATTACGACAATGAACGGACCAACGCAGCGATTGCGTTGTTAGTGATAAAGATACTGCTTGTCATCTTTAGTTAACACTCGAGTATCAAAATCAACCATTTTGATTTAGAAGGTACATAATCTAATATAAGGTCAGTTTTTAATAGAAATAATTGTTCAATTCTCAATATGTTGTTATAGTATGGGAAGAATGTTATCACATGCACAAATAGCACTAAAACCCGAGCAGCAAAACATTTTTATCTCGTTTCACGTTAGATTTCTTTGAAGCCATTACAATTTTTTTCGAGTGCTTATCGCTGATTTTATTGGACGTTTACGACGACACCTCTATCAGCGTCCGGCCAATCGGCGAGATCCCCTTATCGTCGGTCGAGGTGAAGTTTCGGTCATGTGAGGATATCATTATTGTTCCTTTGCTCGCGGAACATATTATAATATTTTTTTTTATTATTTATTGTTAACCTTGGGCCATATAAAGTTGGAAGATATGTTTTTTTTTCACTAGCGTTAAATATTTGTCAAGTGCTATAATTATTCAATAACATAAGAACATTTATGTGTCAATAAATAAATAACCGCTTGTATCTTAGTCGAATATATTTAATATCGTTAAATGAGTTGAGGTATACTGCTATAATAATTGCATTAAGAAGTAGCTTCCAGAACAGTTTGATATGGAATAAGGTGGGTTAATGGACCGGAAAACTCCATGTGACGTATGTGGTCTTGAGAATATATTCAAACTAGCCGGGTCACGTGCTGCAGCATTTTCTGCTCATCATTTTAATTTCTACAGGAACTAAGGTTATTTCGATAATTTTGATTGCGTCAGGAATTATTCTTTTTCTACAAATGACGACTAATCAATTATCATTCACAACTCAAATCTAATGTTACAATAAAAGCATCGATTGTGTACAGATTAGAGGTCTGCACGGGCCGAAATTTTGAAATTTCACCCGGCCCGAACCCGAAGACCTCCGACCCGGCCCGGCCCGGCCCGAGGCTCTTTCCCAAAATCTTACCCGAACCCGACCCGAGCCCGATATTTTTCGACCTTGCCCGAAAAAAACCCGATTTTCTTATCAAATAAAAATTAAAAATTGCTTCACCAACTATCGTGTGTGTGCATTTGTGCGAAATACATTTCTTCCTAATTAGAATTAGTTTTTGTTTGTTTTACAGGAATGACGACTCAAGTGAGAAGTTTTTGAACTAGAAAAGCTGAAAATGCATGTACATTTTATACACTCAACGTATCCAACTTTTTTGTTTGTAGCCACCTCTATGATTTCACTAAATGATTTCCACACTTCACTTTTCCCATGGGTTTTAACTGGAGAAATATATTCTCCACTCTTCAGCTTTGTCTTAATATTTTCGAAGCCCATATCTTGTCGGTAAATTAAAAAAAAAATCAACCTTACAAATCGAATTGCGACTGATCGAAATCACCATATAAGACATACTGATACCCTGGATCATATTATGAAATTAATTATGCGTATTGTACAAACGCCGATGAAGCAGACATCATTAAAAAATATTAAAATAATTGCGTCAAAAGTCATAAAAGTAAGAAAAATCATCTTATTCTTTCGAATGGGTGTTCATGGAGAATGTTTTTAAATAACGAACAAGACGTCGAAAAGATGACTAATACGAGTACGTGAAGTTTATTATAGTATTAAATTTAGATTTACGATAATGGTGACCTCATTCGGAAATGGCCCGATTTTTGTTATATTTTGTTGTATGCTTGCGTCCGAGCCCGGCCCGGGCCCGAATCCAAGCCTTCGTAACCCGGCCCGCGGGCCGGGTCGGGTAAGACCTCTAGTACAGATCTCAAATTTTTACTTTATTTCACACGTTTATGATTGGCCATCGGGTGTAGTATTTCGACGCCACAATTTAATATAACATGAAACTGATTGTTTACGTTCAACATCTTCTCTGTTACTTCTTATCACAGGATATTTTGTATTGATAATATCATCGTACTTCGTATGTTTTATGTATTTCTAAATCTGTACCGAACGATCCATCATGCGGTCACCGCGATTGTTTTTTGTTACTGCAAATTTTGCAACGAATTATTTTCAATCACACATCCAAGCGGTGTCCTATTTCACCGAATAAAATAAAATTATTGCCGATTTAGCAAGAATGTGTCGATGGAATATTTTTTGCTTAAAAATAGAGAATCATTGCGGTAACATACCGCAATGTTTATTCCAATTACGCAGCCAAAATATGCCAACGACAATTTATGGCATGACTAACTAGTATATTAAAAAAATAACCAGGATAAATCGGCACTTATAATCGTAACCTAATATTAACATGATGGCTTCCTTAATCATTTAAATTTAAACACTTTCCTGTGCATTTTGTCGATCCTGATATTTTACTGAAACGAGACTTAGAACAAAAATTAATTCTTAAGATTTAAGGGGGTATTCTGGTCTAGAGGCTCAAATTTAAGATGTTTTTACATGTGCATTAAAAAAAGGGATACCAATTTTACTGTCAATTTTTTACCAGATATTTATTAATCTTTTTAGAATATACAAAAAAAAATATTCAGACTAAAAAACTAAAAATCTGAAAAGTTACAGGCTGGTAAAGTGAGGGGTCTCAAAAAATGGCGCGCCCTGGTCGCCATCATCCCAAATTTTCTTGTGACATAAAATAATACAAAAAAATATATTCTTAGTCAGTAAAGATGTCATTTTATGGTATATACTAGAATAAAGTCAAAAGAATTTTCCTGTTTTTCTGTGATTAAAAATAGTAAAAATTGAAATTTTATAATTTTAGTATATATCATAAAGGAATGTGTAAAGAAAGTTCACATCAAATTTCATTCAAATCGCTTTTGTAGAACTAAAGATATCATGGCAATCATTTTTTTAAAAATGATATGTTTTCGAGAGAAAAACGTGTTTTGAGTTTCAGGCGATTTTAAAAACTGCCCAGATCGGTTTGATTCTTCGCAATAATTGGAATTCCGAAAAAAGCCTTGGTAAGGACATATTTCTAAACGTTTGAAAAAAAACAGTCTTTTCAGAATCCTAGACCAGAATACCCCCTTAAAATAACTTGTGCGATAAATATTTTAGATACATTCAATCAGTTTGAAAACTTGAACCATACACTGTCGACTTGTATCGAACAATATATGCATACTTTTTATTTGTTAACTTATCAATCTCATTGTGCCCATCTTTTAGGATCCGGAACTAATTTCCGAATGTTATGAAACTGTCCGTACTGGGTCTCGAACCGAAACCGAAGCAAACGACCTAGACCTCTCGACCTTTAACACTACATTGTCATATCCCTAATCTCTCCGAAAAGATGCCGTACAACTGAGTTCTCCCAGAAAATCGTCCATTGAGACGAGCTTCAAAACCAGGAGTCCATATGCTCTATATTGGGAGCGGGAATTACAAAAAAAACGTTCATTGCATTTTCTTACTGTAGCATTGAGTAACAAATTGTAGAATATGTGTTCAGTATATAATATGTGTTACATGTACAGTTGTAACTATGCGACTAAAATTAGTTAGTACTTTGCTTTTATGCGTTTAATGGCCTGTATTTTGTAGCGTCTTTCTAACAAGTCAAAAATTAAATTATTATTACCGATATGAGTTTCGAATATTGTTTACTTACTATGCTTGTGTTATACACTGACAGAATAATAGCCAGCTCGATAGATAGAGATAGTGACAACGAGTTTTGAAAGAGAAAGGCTCAAAACGTATCGAAAAAGGTCAGCGCAGCGGTGCCGTGATCTGTGGCCATTGCGTCCGTCTCGCTCTTTCGTTTTGCATGCGTGTGTGTGCGAATGCCTATGCACATACTTCAATCTGCATTGTTGTGTATGATTTTTATCCTGTTTCGATGTGTGCGTGTATCATTTCGTCGCGGGAGGTTAACAACTTTTACCGAAAGTTTGTCTCAAAACAAATGAAAATATATATGAAACTCGTAAACGAGAGAAGTCTGTCGGCTTGGAAATGATATACTGATATAATAACAGCATGCCTCTTTAAAAATTAAAAGTTAATCATCTTCAGTCACTTGTGCACCAATCTATGACGGGCTTTGTTCGTCTTGATTTCAGTTGTTTTGTTTATTTTCTCAAACCCATCTCCTATTTTTTTATGAGTTATATGACTATTTACTCGATATTTCGTGGGACCTATCCATCGCGTAAAACGAGGAATGCGTGTAATTATAATAATGAAGAAAAAACTACATTTAAATTGAATTGGTACGCTGAATATTCACCATGATGATAGTATTCGAAGTGAAAATAGATAATTCAACAAAACAAACGACCCTTACATCCAGAAATAGACTTCGAAGCGTAGACTCTTATCCATGATATTTACAAATTCCATTAATACTGTTCTGCTTGCTATACACAATGCAGAGTCAGGCTTGTAAGATTGCCAAGGGTCCTTTTTGTCTGCATAATTTTACTGTCTTTTTTTGTTAACACGAAACTTGTGAATATAAAATGGCGCCTTAGCATATATTATTCTAAAACGAAGTGTTTCAAAGATGTATTCAATATTTCAAGAATAAAGGACTATTTTCGATGGTTTCGGCGGTAACTTTGTGGAAGTTCATTTTAATATAAAATTTAAAATAACTTTGATTATTCCACGTATTGTGTAACTAATCAGACACGTGTTTCGCCTCTTTCAGAGGCATCTTCAGACTTACTATCGCAAAGTTTGCTTAAGTAATGAAGCAAGATAAATTCTAACATTTTAACATTTTAAATTATGAAATTACAAAATGGATTACGGGTTTTTTCCTTCTAAAGGAAACAAGGAAGGGGGTGATAGAATCAAAACAATGCAATAACATAATGATACTAATAAGGTGCAATCAATCAATCAATTAGATTGGGATTTTTCCTTTTTAAGGGACGCAAGAGAGGGTTATAGAATCGAAACAAAGCAAACAAATATATTTCTAATGACGTTAAACATTACAAACTAATAAACTATAAACTAATGAGCTGCAATCAATCAGTTAGGTTGGGTGATTACTCTATTAATCCTGTCCTGTTAAGAATATTATTTAATAATATATCTTTTTTATTAAGAGTTTTATTTATTTCTAAAAATTCTAGACTATTCATCTTTAAATCTTTTTTATTTACTCGGTGGAGTATTTCTACATAACTAGTCTGATTAAAGTTAAGAGTTAGTGAAATATCACCCTTATTCTGTTCTTGCTAAAGAGTCTATAAAATGCTGTGTAGATACTTCAGATATGCGTTCTGTGTATGGATCAAATTCTTTAATGATATTAAAAAATGCTTAAGATTCATAAAGGCTTCATTAATATTTTTGATTTTCATAGCGCTGACGACTTTCTCACCAAAGGAATCCGTTTTCTTTGCATTATCGACATAAGTCTTAAAATAACGAATTTGTAATAACGTGCGAAACGGCGAACTGTGCGAAAATTGAGGGCCACTTGTATAAACACAAATTTTAATATTTTTATTCGTTAGCTGTATTTTTTTGCACGTACATATTTATATTTGTGTTCATTACAGTCACAGTTCTCTAATTATTTTTCTATATTTTCAGGGGAAAATCGGAGCGACGCCTAAAATACAGTTCCTTCCTGACAATCAAGGGGTGAGTATTCTTTACTATTTTCATTTATTATAATTGAAGTTCTGTCGATGGCGTGGTGCCGACTCACTTGGTAGAAATACTTTCTAACGAGGTAAATGATAACAATGTGTAGAACTATGCATAAGCATTATCAAATACTTGTTGATCATTTTTGTCATCAAAAAAATCGTTCAACCATATACAAGGCCGAAATATATTTGTTATCTTATGAAAATTGATGCATGACTATTAATAAATTATAACTAGGAAGTATGTAGTGAATAAACGTGTTCGAAAATATTGATTTAAATATTGATATATTATTGTACTCTTGGTTTTTATACAGAGCCGTACTGGTTTCGCCACATGTTAAACCGCGATAAAAGATTGTTATCATATTATCAACATGTGTTGTGTTCTACTGGCTTACGTGTTTACAACAACAGCGCTTTATGGTTTCACTGCATATTTTGAATAGTTTACTAGTATATTTGTTCATGCATCGCCACCATTTTCTTATTCCATCTTTTCAAATATTGGATAATACGAAATATGTGAAGCGTATAAAAAATATTCCTACGTATGTAAGTTTCACTATTTTTTATACAATGAAACGACCCAGGTTTCTCCTTCCAGCATCTTCTTGCATTTCAAGTCCACGAATGAACTCGAACCAACGCTGGTGACAAAACTTACAGAGATGGACAGATTACAAACGATTCAATTTAAATATTCAAATTCCATCAAGCAACTTAAGTCGAAATCCTCAATGCTAAAAAGGCCTCGATTGCTGAGCAGGAAACGAAAGATTAGTTTTTGACTGTACATATTATAAATATGCCACTGATTTTTTTTCTCCAAATTTATAAAATGTTCGATAACTCGTAACGCTATGCGTCCCAATCTAGTGGTCTGCAGACCAGTGTCGGTTCACCGAAATCTTATACTTATATGAATTCGCAGTCATTGTTTATTACTCATCTAGTCCAGTGGTCGGCAAACTTATTCGCCAAAGAGCCAAATATCAACATTGCAACGATTAAAAAAAAATTGTTAGCCAAATCTCTCTATTAATTTAATACACGTTTATTATAATTTAAGACCTTCGTTAGTTATGGGTACACTGAATAAAACTCGATTTTATACTTAATAAATATTTTATTTATAAAAAAATAATATGAAAGAAAAATAGCCTTAAATTTTAATTACACATAATAATTACTGAAAAACACTAAATGCGAAAAATGTCCTTGCATCTCCTTTGAAAGTTTGAGTAAGTTAGGTTTGTAGGTTGTTGTTTTTAATTTTATTTTATTTTCTTATCAATAAGAAGACTTCTGGGCTTACTGGTGATAAAATTCAGGCTTTAAAAAGATTTTTCACATGAATACGTAGAACCGAAAAAGGAAATGACACCAAACGCGAGTTTTTTCAGCTGATCATCAGAGTCATGAATACTATTCCAATCGTTGAAAATTATCATGTCTTCCTTTTCCAGGTCTTTTAAAGCAGACCACTTGTGTTACTAAGTTTACATTTCTTTTTCCTCCAGTATTTCCAAATCAATACAAAGACGTTCAAGTTTTGAGCTCCATATTTCCTTGTTTTTTTAAATCCAGCAACTGTATTTAAAATTTACCAATGTCGATGCCGAAAGGAGAAAATTTCAAATCTCTTTAGTAGCTTTAACATGGATTTTGACGAATGCTAAGGTCACTTTGCTGTTTTTAAATTCTTGTAACCTGCTGAGAAATCATTCCCTTATATTTAAAATAGTGTTTATTAATATTTGAATTTTCTAGGCGATGTTTCAGCAGGCTCGGAAAATGAAACAATGTTTCCCTTTCAAATTCTTGAGCAAAAAGGGATAATTTATTTTCGAATGAAATTACTTGTCGTCTTCCACGAAATAAAAGTTTTGTATCCACTGATCGTCTGTTAATTCTGGATAGTGAACATCCTTCTTAACCCGTGGCGGACGAACGTCACATATGTTGTGTCGGGAAAAGACAAGGCCCGTACGCGACTGTTACGACTTGTGTGACGGGAACTTTCAACTGATGATTAAACGATAAATCTCTTGCACACAGGGGTGATAATTGTTTTAAAATATTGCCTTATCTATCTTGCTACCACAAACTCCTTGAGATTGTCAGAAATAATAGATTTAAATATAAAAACATCGATTTCTCGAACAGCTACAATTTTTCGATTTTACCAGTCAGTGCGCTTATTCGTTTGAAAGTTCGCGCGAACTCTCGCGCCTGCGCAGTTCTCATATAATTTCATTCGCGGCTGCGCATATGACGGAACTATTTTACGTGACAGGCACTGCGCGGTATTATATTTATTTTTCGTGCGATCTTTATTTTATGTTTTAATACTTGTATTGTATTGAGGGACACATTAAAATAAATGTATTTATTCTAATTGTGTCGACTATTGTGTTTACTAAAAAAATTATTGGGTGTATTCAATATTTAAAAACATTTAGTTCTGATTTGTGATTTGCACAATGATCAAATGTAATTCAAAGAAAAATAAAAAAAAACTTTAACAAGTTTTATGTGCAAAGATTGTGATGTCTTTGTCGTTATCTTTTCTACAAAATTTATAGCTCTTAAAAAGATTTAAAAAAAATCATAAATTATTATCTCTCCTTAGGTTGTGTTGAACATTTGGTGATAAATGTCTCGATATTAAATTATTTATGTGTTTCCCCGTAATTAAGCGAGTAATATATGTATGTTTCGAAGTGACAACGACCATCGAATGAGTTCGTCGCAGGGCTCTTAATTTGACACGTTCGTAATTAAAGATAACAAATATGTCATGGAGACAAGCATTGCTTTTTTTGTTAGAGATTTGTTTGTTTAACCCCTCTCCATCCATGCAAATAATCTGTCGTATTCCACCATGGGGCGCTTTCACGAGCGCCGGCAAGCAATCGTCATAAAAGGTCCCTATTTTAAGCAAAAAGTATTTTTTTAAATGTGTATTTGCTCATAAATATATCCTTGCTATCATTTAAACCTTTAATTTATTTTAAAATGACGGATTAAGCGCAGAAAATCATCTGGAATGAATTGCGATCATTATGTGCTTGATATTTGAATCCAGCATCGCAATTGCAATGTCTCAGACTGTCTGCATTGACGACGTCCGCCGTTGACGCCCTACCGCATATGGCAACCTAAGCCATCATAATTATTTGTTGACCGACGGGGATGCGCCGAGACGTAATATTACCAGAACTATACAGCTGTTTGGATAGTCCATAATAATATATTTGTATTATTCCGGCTGTCGCTATATTTATTGCGATTCATAAAAAGGAAACATTTTCTTACCAATAGTGTTTTTGGTTGATAAAATAATATATATGGCAAGAGAATATTGTTTTCGAATGGATACAATCTCGCATTTATTAATTATTTTGTTAAAATTTTAACGGCTGTGATGAAATCGTATTTTTAATACAATTACAAATAACAATAAGTGGAAAATAGGAAAATATTTTTAATCATTGTTTGCCAGTATTGGATATTTCATTTTATTTAAATTCATCAGAGGTAGAAACATAATATACTATCATTTTTACACAAAATACAATTTAATTGAGAAATTCAATTGAGGAGCTATCTCTTTGTCCAATCTTACAAAATTAGTTTATTGATTACGATTTTAAATATAATTTTAGAAAAGTAATTTGAAATATTACAATACTTAGTATCGAATAAAACAAAAGTTATTGTGTTTTAGTGCTCAAGTTTGCAAAAATGATTTTTGAAAGAATAATGAAATTTGTTTAAGATTGTGACGAAATCATCATAGTAAACAATTTTTGCATTTACAGATTAAATTTGCTACCCGTAAAAGATTAAAGAAATAGTTAAAAGTATGTACTCATAATAAATGTCATATCTTTATGATAAATATAATTTTTAGCGGCTTCTTTTTTCACAAAGCTTTTAAATTTTATTGCCATTCTATGATAATTCTCTGAAAGGTTATCCACTATTTTATTATCCTATGCTTTGAGTTGATTTTACAATCTGGGAAAAGATAATATAGTACACGTGCGTACGAAGTATACGTGCAATCTCAAAACATGCAAATTTGAACGAAAAATCTATTTATTACATTTCTGGCATAAAAAGATTAAATAATGACTTGAACATATTACACAAACAAACTCAAAACAGTAAAGGCTCAACTTTCGGCACTGTTGTATTTCTGCAAAGGAAAATGCCACATTATAAAAAATAACAAAAGAATGAAGACAGCCTCCTTTGGTACCTTTTAAATTTACTGTAAAGTTATAAATATTTGCGCTCTCTATTCAACTTAGGATGATTTTCGGTATGTCTCTCTCTAAGGTATTTCAAATGTGTATCTTTCTAACACATTTATTTGTGCATATATCTATCGCATCCTTAGATTTAAAGTCTGCAAAATCAATTGGCATTAGAGAAAATTAACGATTTTGCGTAAAAATCATTATATTTTTGAATTTTTGATTTTGTTTTTGAATGAAGAACTATTTTTTCTGTGAATACCTTAAGTTATAAATACTTACTGACTATATTGAGTGAAATATTTAACTTTTTAGTTGCTTAAAATCTTACGAGAGCCGCATGGATAAGCAGGTGTTAATGAATTGTGGCTTAATGTGGTATTTCTTTCGGGTTTTTAGTGTTATGACATATTCTTAATGTGTCTGCCTGCAATCAATATCAATCCAATTATTTTTAATCCCTCTATTTATTACGATAACACGAAAAATAACATAATAATATAACTCGAAGAAAGGTGACGCGCACGCCTGTTATTTGAGTTAATATGTTAAAGCGTGTGACGGGTTAAGGAGTAATACCTTGATTTCTGGTAATATTGATGCGAAACGTTTTAAAACGTTCCCTCTTGATAACCATCGTACCTTGTTATAAAGCAGAAGATCAGCGTCTCACTTTCATTTCAACTAAAAAAAAAATGGGTGCGTGTACTTATGTACGAGCGTCAGAAGTTATACTTCTTTGGCAACATTAAAAAACAATTTTTAATTGGATGCAAATAATTAATTACAATAAAATAATAAAAGGACTGGAGAAGGATAGTCAACATAAATTAAATACATAAATATATATATATTTTCTTAAATTAAGTGTAACATAAATTCTCTCATTATGCGAAAGTTATTTTTAAATTAAGTTTACTGCCATAGCATCTTCCGGTAATGATTGAATCGGAACTTCAGTTATCAGTGGCTTATGATAACTAAAATATGATACGAAAAGTTTTGTATTAACAGCGTCGAGATATCGTGTAAATACAGCATCTATGGTAGTGCCATGTCGTGTTGTCGAAATCCGAGGATTATTATTCATGGCTAGATTCAAATCATTTTGCAGGAAATCAATAAGTGGACAAGCATCTTCACGGGAAAAATTGACGTTGAAGTCTCCACTTAAAATTACCGGTAACTTGTCTTCTCCTCTACCAAAATATTTTCCTCTAGCTGTTGTATATGGCAATAATATTATTTTCAGGAAATGAATGATGTCGTTCATTTTTTGATTTGGAGTAATGTAAATTACCATCAAAACAATTTTGTTACCATCTTTCATTATGCATTCAGCTACACAAAACTCACCAACTGACGTCACTTTTGAACTTGCCAATTCCGCCTGTCTCACAGTCATATCAATGTTTGGAGTAATGATATTGGTAGTGTCGTGCATATTCTGATAAATGGCAACTCCTCCAGCTCGAACGTTCGATCGCTTATATTGTATTATGCAATTGAAATTTGGTTAACTTATCAACTCTTCATTGGCTAACCAGGTTTCATTTAAAAGTAAAACATTCGATTTTTCCATAATTGGATCAATGAGATGAATGGAATGAGCACGAAGACTTTGACAGTTAAAAGTATATATTGTCAACCCTCTCCTTTGATTAATAAAATCTAACAGATCATTGGTGATAGTTTGTAAGCGATTAAGCGAGAGTCTACGGAATTATTCTTGAAGACTATTTATAGCTGTGGATGTTCTTCGGCCATGATAGAAAGTTGTATCATTCTCTTTTGTTGTTGTAATGTACAATCCTTGAAGACTAGTCACCCGCGTCAATGCAACATACACTAATGATAGTCGATGTCTTTTATCATATTCATAAACAATTTCTGGGTATGTACTTCCCTGAGATTTATGAATCTTAGTTGCACAAGCGCAAACTAAAGGCAGATGCGATCGCTTAACATTTATCGTTTTGTTGTTATTAAGTGGAATAGTTGCAGATCTTCTTGCTATCGGTACAGCAGTTGTACTAATTTGATGAGAAGCTAAATTTCCAGCAACTTTTTTCTTTATTTTTTGACCAATTTTTGGTGAGTTTGGGAAATCAAGCCATACAACATTCACATCTCCTTCATCATTAAATTCAAGATGAACTTATTTTCCAACAGCTTTATTTGCCAAGCCATCTGACACATCTATGTTGTAATTATATAAAAAAAACATTCGGCACAAATACGGTTTCATAAGAAAATCCTCCCGTACAACCAACAAATATGTCTTTAGCAATTGAAGTAGTTTTATTTTGAGCAGCACTTAAAATTCGGTTATTATACCTTGTGACAGCCTCGTTTGTATTGAATAATCTGATTCCATGTGGACATTCTACTTCGGCTTCTTGAGTTGTTACATATCGCGATTCCAATAGAATTAATGCGCGATCGTCGAGTTGTTGACCATTCCCAATTGTTGTCAATATTGAAGAAAACTCTTGGTTTGCCTGTGGCATAACTTGATCTAATTCATAAAATTTGAATCCACGCCATAAAATAGGTCCAACAATTTTCTGCTTCTGCTGTTTGTAAATTGGAGTAGTTCGTACTGGTGGTAACTGGCGTAGATCTCCAATCATAATAATATCTAAACCACCAAAATTAGTTGTGAAATCTCCAGTAATTTGCTTCAATCTTGAGTCAATCTAAAGAAGTAATTCAGCACCAATCATACTTATTTCATCAATGATTAACACTTTGACGTATTTGAATAATGCTCTATATTGATGTGCTTAGTGGAAGTAATCTCGACAAGGATATTTTTAAGGCAGTATGTACGGTAGTTTCGTCAATGGCAACAGCAGCTTTGCCTGTTGAAGCACGGGCGATGTACGAGTTACAGCATCCATCATTCTCATTATATCGATTATAAATTTCCATGATAAGTTTTATGACGAAAGTCTTACAACATCCAGCTGGACCCGTAAAAAATATTTGAAATGGACTACGGTTAGGAGTTAATAGATTTGAAATGACATGTAGCAAGAGCTCTCTTTGCTTATCATTTGCCATTCTCATCAATTCGTAAAACTCTTTATTTGGCATTAAATTTTCTCGTTTTTTAGCGATAGGTCCAAGTTAGCTAGACGAAGATCACTATTCATATCGAAAAGAGGATTGTAATACAAATTTTGAAATGTATTTGGTTCAGATGCGATGTTAGCCATAGCTTGTACTTCAGTTTCATCATTAAAAATTTCTCGGCATAAATTTCGAGAAATTTCAATTACTTTCTGGATATCCAAAAAAGATTCAAATTCTTTTCGATTATTTAAAATTTCATTTTCATTCCTATTATATATATCGATAAATTTCATTTCAGCGAGTATTTCCGCATCTTTATTTTGGAAAGGAATATGTAACGTAACCATTTCACGTTTATATTCACGTTTAAGATCTTGTCCCATATCAAAATTTCGGTATCGGAAAACACGTGATACTTTTCTTTTTGTGTTAGTACCATCTGCTTTAATTGTGTAATTAGCAACAAACTGAGCAAGGGTAATATAATCCAAATCTTCGTATCGGCGTTCATATTTGTCAAACCAATTTTATTTCCAAATTTTAGATGAATCTTTTCCTACGCCTATCGCGTCTAATTCTTTTTGTGTTTTTCTTATACGTTGACGATCACATGGCCACATAGTGGGAATAGTGGTGACAACAGTAGAACACTTTGACATCGGTTCTCGCAAGAGATACCAAGCCGCCTCTTGACTTGTTATATCAACACTATTGAGCATATTTACACCTATTTTCCTTGTAATTTCAACAACATCAAACTATGGATGTTCATTCATAGTTTCAATAATCAATCGCTGGAGATGACTAATGCCTCTGTTAGTTTTATTGACCTACTCTGCGACATAACTAACACATGAATAGTCTTCGGTAATGAATTGGATATCCATATTAGATTTTACAATGTTAAATATAAAGGGGTTAAAGGGTTTATGCCATTTTTCACATGGTTGACGCTTGACAAAAACTCGTGGCCTCTTAATTCCAGCTCGAAGTATATTGTGATAATCATTATCTGAATCAATATTGTTACTCTAATAAAAAGAATCAATATCATGATAATCATTATTTTCCAAATTAATCCGGATATCTTTGTAACGTTTAGCATAATTCTTGAAACCAGGCTCCTCTTTCTGCATAGGTAATACAATTGTAGTAGATCGGCAAGGCATAAACGGTGCTTCAAATCTGCAATGCTGAGGTTGATTCGCCACTATTTTCTTATAGCATGTGAATGTATGTTTATGTCTTTGTTAATTTAATGTTACCTGGTGCTTCTCGAGATGAAACAGATATCAGGTAATCAATCAATGCGATAGCATCCAACCTATTTTTATCAAGTGCATCCATTGGAGCATTAGCTAGCCACAATAGTATATGTATGTATAGAGAATCACGAACTCGCATCCTCATAATCTTCATCGCCATATATAATAATACATACGGATAGTTAACCTCAATTATATTGATGCACTTTAAAAATTATATAAGCACAATTTTTTTCACTAGTAGTAAATAATATTAATCACTACGAATAGTAAATAATATGAATCAAAATATTCAATTTCAATCACTACTGAATATAATTTATTAGCACGTACTTTCATGACGCTCGTCACTGTCAACATGGGCATTTTACGCATGCGCTTGCGCATGCGTAGTGCGACCCGTGAATTTTCGGCTGTCGGTGATGCGCGCGCATCTTAAAATTTCACTCATAAATTTTCATAGCGCGCCTAAAGAAGTATAACTTCAATATAACTTCAAAAATGTGTTCACCGTCTGAGTACGGTTTCCCTCTCTTAGAAATTTCTTTCTTAACAACAAAACTTGACATATTAATATTGCTGGAAGATTGCATCCAGTTATTTAATACAGAAGAAGATACAAGTCTCTTGACTCCTTTGAAGTTTGTATTTGTATATTATTTTACTATTGATGTCTGAGCCGCACTGTTGGGGCCAAATAGCCGCATGCGGCTCCGGAGCCACACTTTGCCGACCATTGATCTAGACCAGTGGTTCTCATGTGCGGCCACGGTGGCCGCATGTAGCCACCAGAGCATATTGCTGCGGCCACCAGAAGCTTCATAGTTAATATTGATATTTAAAAAAAATGGGTTTTTACAAGTTAATTTGTCAACAAAGACACTGTAAATTAAATAATTTGTATGCATTGCATTGTGCACCAAGAATTGCTAGTTAGAAGTAACTCAAGAAATACATGTTTAGGTCTTTTTGGCAAAAAAGACTCATCACAAAAATTTGGTGCGGCCACCAGACATTTCCGTAGTACCGCTGATGTTCATAATGCGGCCACAGCCAAATTTTACGTGAGAACCACTGATCTAGACGAACTAGATTCGAATGAGAAAATAAAATAGATTCTCTTCTCACTAAATACAGGGATACATTTGTTGCTTGCTGTGTGTCATGACGTTGTCATCCGGCCCTAAGACAACTTTATTACTGCAACTATAATTTACATGTAACCTCACCAAATTGATATATTCTCAGGAGGATACCTCAAGAAAATATTTTATTTTCAAAGGTTACCTCAGTTTTAGAATCATGCAGCCGACACAGTAGACACCATTACTCGTGATGTGGAGGGAGCCGGTCGACGAATAATGCCCCAGTTTACTGTCTTTCACGGTTTGTTAATGCTTCGTTATTACAGGGCTCATTAAGATTTTCCAGATTGCGACTTCCGCATCTGGGACTGAACAATATGTTTTAATTGGATAATGCTGGCAATGTATGCCCTACGATCCTTTCCTTTAAACTTCAAATCTGTGCACATAGAAACTTCTGAGGCTCGCAGTTTTCTCGCGATACAATGCAGGAAGCTCAAAATTTGGATGGAGACCCCGGAAACCTGTCAATCAGGTGTCGTCGAAACCGTGGCGGAAAGCGATTCCTTAGTCTTTTACTTAAATATTTTGTTTCATTAAATAAAATAATTAATTAAAATAATATATGTATTTTTCTTATAATCAAGCAATATATAATCGAGGCTACCGACTTTAAAATCTTTGAGAAGATCTATTTTGAATCGTTCGATACAGCTTCCTCTTAAAAAACTAAAATTCTCGCCACGTGGATGGTCCTTATGAACCTCTCGCCGGATTGAAAAGAATATATATTTATGTTTATATGCCGTAGGGAAACAAAGATTTTTTCTACAAATCTCAATGAAAAATCCTTTTATACAATTGTTCGGTTCGGTCCGGTCCCAATTATTGGAATCCGTTGACACACAGCGGACACACACCGAAATGGATGAACGAGATCGACTTAGGTATAAATAAATACCCAAAGTTATTTAAATGTATTGGTTTTATGATATATGAACAGCAATTATACTTGGCAGAAAATTGTTTCGAACGACTTATTTATTATCGTAAAATGCATTGGATCGGTGAACATATCACTATATTATTGTGTTTTAATCGCTAGTTTCTTGCTGTCGAACAGGTTTTGCCCAGTCACATTCGACTTGCATCTCTGTGTGTGTGGCTGTACGTGCCGTGTGTGTGTGTACGCCCCCGTCAGAATTGTTTCGTTGAATATTCGTATTTTTCCTCACTTCTGTAAAACCCGACGGCAATACATTGTTATGGTGTTATATCTATACTGGCTTATAATTTATAGATAACATTTGTTAGAAATAATTTCCTTGTAGCTATCGGTCGACAACAGTGTTGCATCGATGTCATTCTGAAACATATATAAAAGACAATTGACAATGCTCGCCATGAGCGAACCGGTCCTGATCAAATAATTTTTATATGGAAAAAGGACTAAAAATGTTTATTATTTTTATTATAAAAGTATCTTATAGATTTAGAAAATAATGAAAATAATAACATTTTTTTAATAATACCGAAAGAAAAATAACAATGTATTTTAATTCTACATAAATCTTATGTAGAATTAAATTGTAGAAAAATAACAATGATTTTAATTCTACATAAAACGTATGTAGAATTGGATTGTGTTTACCGTTGGACCTGAATTCATAATGTCTTGCCATTCTATTTGAATGGCTGATGGCTAGAGGTAGCGTTTTTTTAACATGCTGGAGTGACATTTTTCAATTTTGTTACATGCACACGTAAACCAATATTTTTCCATCCGTGAATAATGACAATCAAGAGTGACGCTATAACTTCCTCCCGTTGTCCTTTATATTGGCGGTATTTATCGAAAGGGTTCCTGGCGACTTTGATAATTTGAAGTGTCAGATAAACGTTATTTTTTCGAAACATAATGTGTTCCGTCGTTTTTTAATGGCACTTTATTAGTTTCGAATACAACGTTTATTATTCAATGAAATTGTATTTCCATTGGTCAGATACACTTCTTATGTTGAAAATGTTAATCTGTTGATCAAACCGCCGTATTGTTTTATGGTAGACTTGTCCAAAACATTTACGTGTTCTATTATGGACTCGTATGTTTGCATTGAGGGTATTCTCGACAACTTTTATTTTTATGAATACTTTTTTCATTTAATGTCAATTCGGGAAAAAAGGAAAGTTGTAAAATATGGTGGAAATACACCCATGCCTTCGTATCAGCATGTTATATAACTATAGTTTTTGAAATAATGACAAAAACATCTCAAGTATTTTCATTTTTTTGTCAATGAAAATTCAATATAATTGACCATCGAGAAATTTATGAATATCAATTGATATTTGCAGAAAAAAGACAATCCGATAATGACAGTGATTCTATATTATTTCATCGTTAACTTAAACAGCTAAAAAGTGTCAATATGCTTTGCAGTATTTTTTTTATGTAAAACGAAAATATTTCGCGATGAGAAATTCAAACGACCGACCAAATCGGGGTAAAGCACCCATCGGGGAACATAATAAATCCATATCCGAACATTACATATATGTAGCCACTTTCATTAAAGTGGCCTAACATTAGGCGCCACTCTTTTATCTGCAGTATAGTGTGTGTAATGGATAGCAAGTCAAATTGCGTGGAAAATACAAATCTTACAATTGTGTCTGTTATAAACTACACGGACCGTAAAAATTACCACATGGCTATTGTCTAATTAATGAAACATATTTTTTTAATAATAACCGAACGAAATGATTTTTTAACGATTGAATATAATTTTTTTCACCTTAGAATTTTTCTCTTAAATCACTCAATATGAACGTGTTGCTGCGTGCGAATCCAAATAAAAACCATTATTTCTGGCACGTGTAAAGTCACCATTGGTCCTTTTTAAGTGCGGGATTGTCTAACAGTTGTGATGAAATATAAAATTTGCGTGATTTCATCTCTATTTTAAATTAAATAACTTGCATTCAACGTATAGACAACTTTAATACCTACATTATTTTTCCAATTTACACTTTAGACTCTTGCATGTTCAGTTTATATGTTACAATAAATTACTTTTCTCGATTCCCAAAAACCGTATTTGAAGAACATATAACAATGACATATCAACACCTTACTTTGGAAAGGTTTTTTTGCTCTTGAGCATGTAAAAATGTTTCAAATTATTTATTTTGTCACAACTCTTATGCTGAAAAATAATAATCTTACAGATCTAATGATGGATATAATGATGAAAATCTTAGAACTTTGTCAAATAAATTTAGTAAAAAAAGTGCAGATGCAGTGCAACTCTGGAATTATGGTTACATCGGCATTGCGGCGGCTTTGTAAACATATTTACCATGACAGCTCCCTATGTGGTGTGGAACTCGAGTACGTTGACCGCAAACCCAGTAAATAACCCAAATTACTCGATAGTAACTCAATTATTGTTATTTTATAGAAAAAAATGATAAGTAGACTATGCGCCCGGCTCGTGGCGCAGTGGTCAATGTCATTGGCTACCGTGTCGGACCGCCCGGTTCGATTCCCGGTACGAGCAGATTTTTTTAGTCGATAAATCGATTTGGCTCAGGGGCGATGGGTGTTTTGTTGTTAAAAATCCCTTCCCACCTTTCCAATCCTAAAGAGCGACGCATGGTTACAGCGATTAATTACCCTACCAATTGTCCTGCCCTAGTCCTCGTATCCTGTATATCCCTACTCTCTTTGAAAAAGAGATGTTGAGCAACTGTATAATAAACAGTTCTCGTAGATAAATATAATATGTTGAGATAAACTCTGTGTGGAGTCCATATGCTGCAAGTTGGGAGCGGACATGGTTAAAAAAAACATATTCATATATAATACAAAGAGAATGCAGTTGTTTCTTCGTTTAATACAGGGCTGTAGAGTCGGTAATAAAAAGTCCGACTCCGACTCCAGCATTTACCAAAAACACGACTCCGACTTCGACATTGACCAAAAACACGACTCCGACTAAATAAAGTTTAATATCGTCACTTTTCCCCCCTAATTTTCCCATTTATGTCTATTCAATTAAATATCAATCCTATCAATGCGGCCAAAAGCCAAATTTGACATATTAAATACAAAAATAAAAAGTTCAAACTTTTCAAAATTTCCGACTCCGGCCACAACGTCGCGCCGACTTCGGCCAAAAAGCTCCGAATCCACGACTCCGACTCCACAGCCCAGGTTTAATCAGTTGGAAATGATAGGTTCAATTTGGCAATGCACCTCCTAAGTTAGAATTAATTACTAGTTTGATAATCGAATCAATGTCCTGGAAGCTTACCTCACAACACTATTTCGGTACCTACTCTCCGAGCCTAGCAGCGAAAAAATACATTTGACATTCAGTGCTTACAATACCGGATTCTGTAATACCGATATTGAAATACCCGATTACATTATTGCGGTCATGACTACTAGAAAAGAAGGGGGTTGTAAATTAGATACATTACTGGACATGACAGTTAGTCGCCCACCGCATCGAAGATTCTTAAGGTATAATTATATGATGAACTAATAACATAAAAACACTCAAAAAATATAAAAAAATTATTCTTACTTAGAATTAGGATTTATGATGGCGGGCCGCAGAAAACACTCGGCGGGGCGCAGTTTGCCCGTGCCAGGTATATAATAGGGGTACCCAAAAGAAATCCATTTTTTTGAAATACAATAAAATTTTATTGATATATTTTTACAGGCGCATAGTAATTATAAAATATAATCGCCATTATTATCGAGGACTGTTCGCCATCTATCTGGCAACTTTTCAAACCCCCTTTTAAAAAATCTGGAAGGCTTTGATGCAAAAAACAAATTTAAATGGTTTTCTACATCATTCACACTGTTGAATTTTTTTCCCCTTAGTGAATGCTCTAATGACCTAAACAGATAATAATCAGATGGCGCGAATTCTGGTGAATAAGGAGGATGATTTAAAACTTCAATATTCAGTGCAGAAAGTTTTTCACGGGTCATCAATGCCTTGTGTGGGCGTGCGTTGTCGTGAAGAAGAAGCATTTCTTTTCAATTCACCAGACGAGGACGTTTCACTTTTAATTTTTCATTCATTCTGTCTAGCTGTTCACAATAAACTACAGCAGTCACCGTATTGCCCGATTTTAAGAGTTCGTAATGGATAATTCCATTGTTATCCCACCATACACACAATAGAATCTTGCGAATGGTGAGTCCCGGTTTGAAGTCGGAACAGGTACTTCATTCTTCGAAAGCCATTGTTTTTTTCTTCGAATATTGTCTTAGATCAGCCATACTCAAACTTTTTTTCCTCTGGGCCAGATTCCGATTTTTGCTTTTCTACGTGGGCCGCAACACATTTTTTTTTTTTTATTATTATTTATGTATTATGTATGTCACTTTTAAGGTGTTCACTGTCAATACTTGGTGGAAAGGCATTATAATATAAATAATAACACATTTTTAGTACTTTTTCCACATGAGATGTATTTCATCAGGACCGGTTTCGCTCATAACGAGCATTATCAACTGATACAATAAAACAGTGGTATTTATGCAAAAGTTAAGTATGAAAACAATTGGTAAAACAACTAAGCAAATAAATTAAAAAAAAAATAGACTAAAAATAAAATGTTCAAGACCTCTTAGCAATGCAAAACTAACACATCAAAAATCAATTAAGTATGAATTAACATTAATAGAGTAAAAGCCCAAAATTAAGTGCATTTAATAAATATTAATAAATCTATATGTCTGTCAACCATAATTAGATGGAAATCCCGGTAATGAGTTCAAATGAGTCATTTCCTGTAACAGAATAAAAGCCATATCAATTCTTACAAATTAAAATCAAACAAAGGAAAATAAAAATTATCAGAAATAAAATTAGGAAGAAATATAATAAGCTTAGGTTTAAGGAATTGGGTGGCGAAGAAACGCTACTTTAAGTTTAAGTTGAAAAGGAAAAAATAAAATAAAAATTAATGTGAATTATGATATTGATTCAAATTTTGAACTATCTTCGTCAAATCAGGTTCCTGATTGCTACAGGCTACTCTTAATATATCATCAAGGTGAGAATCAGTTAAACGATTTCTATACACGCTTTTGGCATATTTCATTTTAGAATACGACGATTCGCAGAGATACGTCGATGAGAATAATGTGAGCAGAAGCTGGGCACATTTTTGTACAGTTTTGTATTTTTCGGGTACTACTTTCCAAAAATTCTTCATATTCCCCTTCTTGTCTCTTTTCTTTAAAAATAATTTCCAGATTTGTATCGTTTTTAAGCTCGATAAATTTATCAAATAACTTTGCATATTCAAATCCCAATGCAGCTAGTTGTTCAATTATTTCTATTTCCATGTACCAGGGATTTTCTATAAGTAATAGACATTTTTTAATTTTTCTTAAATCCTGAAATCGGCTAGTAAATTCATTGGATAAAACATCTAAATAATTTGCGATGATAGTACAGTTTTCCAGAGTAATAATAATACCATCTTGATTAGCCTTTATAACAGTCGGGAAGTTGCGAAGTATTTCTTTTTGTACTTCCTCTTTATAAATTATTAATTTTTCTTCAAAGGTAAATACTTTATTAGCCATTTGTGAAAATATTTTGTTTTCACCCTGTAAATGACGATTAAGTTCATTGAGTTTTGCTGTGATATCGCACAAAAAGGCTAAAATACACCACCATCCATCATTTTCTATTTCTTTGTAAACTTTGTTGTTATTTTGTAGAAACAAAATAATTTCTTGCCGCAAAAAAAAAAATCGTTCCAGACATTTACCCCTGCTTAGCCATCGCACTGAAGTATGGAAAAGAACGTCGCTATAATTACTGTCTATTTCTTCCAAAAAACTTTTAAATTTTCTGTGATTCAGTTCGTTTGCTCGGATATAATTTACTATATTTATTACGGTTTTCATCACAGCATTAACTTCGTCCATGGAGATACGGGCTGCCAAGTTTTCTTGATGTATAATGCAGTGAAAAGATAATAGGTTTGTTAATTTGTATTTATTCTTTAATAAAGTAATAAATCCCTTTTCAGATCCCGTCATAGAAGGGCATCCATCAGTGCACACACAAACCAATTTTTTTATATCAATATTATTTTTTTCAAAATTTTTTTCGGGCCGCGGTATGAGTATCGCTGTCTTAGATGATCCATTTTTCGTCGCCAGTGACAATCCGGCTGAAAATTGGGTTATTTTTATGTCTTGTTAAAAGTAAAGTGCACGCGTTCATCCGCGCATCTTTGTTGTTTTCAGGCAGCTCGTGGGGATATCCAAATACCCATTCTGTTAACTTTTCCTATTGTTTTTAAGTGTCTTTACACTGTGGACCACGAAATATTGAGTCATTGTGATAATTCCTCGATACTTTGACGGGGATCAGATTCCACTATGGCCTTCAGCATGTCATCGTAAACATGCAAAAAAAATGGATTTCTTTTGGGTACCCCTAATATAATATAAAACCGTAAAATTCTCGCCACTTGACACAAACCATCCATAACTTAGTTCGACCAGCATATCAGTTTTATTCAAAAGTTCGTCAATTAAAACTTGGTATTGCATTTGAACCAAAACAAGTTTTGTATTTGAGAAATCGAGACTTATTTAATCTCAATATGAATGTTTTATTTATTGCATGAAAAAATCTGCGCTCAATATCCTCTCAACACTCAGGTGCGCGGTGTTTACTTGCGGGTAGTCCTAAGTGCAGTGACCGATCTCGATCCCCGACCCCCCGCTTCCAGCCGGCCTGTCTCGCCGCTTGACATCGCCCTGGAACAATGTCTGCGCAATGTCTGGGATCCGTGTGGACGAAGAAATTGCAGACGTGGCTGACCAAAGGGCGGTGGACGAAAAACTTTATTTCAAATATTGTATTAACACTTAATCGATATAACGCTTCGTTTGTTTTGAGAAAGTTTGGTCAAAGAATTGAGTTCAATTCTTTGTCTGGCAGTCTGGCAGGTTAAAAAAGTAACAATCAGTAAGTGGTAGTAATCCAAAGGTTTTTTTTTTATTTATTTATTCGAATAGTTCGTTCAAATTTTACAACATCGGCTATAATGGAAACTTATTTAAAAAAAAAGGGTAAATAATTATTTAATAAATTTTAATTTTTTCCTTTTAATCAAACTGTTAATTGGAGTCAACAGCTTTGTTTGTGTCATTTCAAGTCAATATGAGCGTCTCAAAACACACAACATAATATATTAGGTAATCCCGGAATTAATGTCGTTTTTTAAATATATTTAACATAGCAAACTTAAATATTAAGTGTTCAATCATCTCGTATGCGCTCCATTCCTACTCTCTTCGAACAATACAGGTTGAGCAGCAAAGTAACAAGCAGTTCACATAGAAAACTTTTGTTGAGATAAACTCTATTGGAAGTCTATATGCTCTACTAGAAAAAAAATCTTCAAACAATGTTAATATGATCTGTTGCATTTTAGTCCATATAATATTAGGTAATCCCGGAATTAATGTCGTTTTTTTTAATATGCAACTTTGACTCAGTGTGTTTGGGTCTGTTGCCCAGTAAAGACGTGTTTTATTGTTTTTCTCTCTGTGATTCTTTACCTGTCTTTTTAATAATTAAATCAATTCTACCCCATCTACAAAAAATGGCAGAGACGTTTCCTTCGGAAACACATTTAAGAAGCTGTATGCTGTTTTTGTTCCATTCAAAAAAAACTGCAACAGAAGCAACGGAATCCATTTGTGAGATTTACGGTGATATACTGGACGTCAGGAAGTGCCAACGATGGTTCAGAAAATTTCGTTCGGGCAATCTCGATTTGAAAGATGTGCCTCGAAGTGGACGGCGCAGTGAAGTGGATGAAGCAGCCCTGAAGGCGGAAATTGAAGCAGATCCGATCAATTATCCAAGAAGGTCGGGACATTACGATCGAATACTCATTGCTATCTAGAGAAACAGAGGAAAGTTCAAAAAGAAGGCATTTGGGTTCCTCACGCGCTCCTCAGAATGCCCTATTGTGAGTGTGGTGGGATTCGAAAGGCGTGATTTATTATGAAGTGTTAAAACAAGGACAAACTGTTTCTGCAGCTCTCTATAGCGATCGGATGGACAAGTTAAACACAAAGTTACAAGAAATTAGACCCGCTCTTATGAATAGAAGGAATGTTATTCTTCAACATGACAATGCCCGTCCGCACGTTGCCGATATTACACGAAAAAAATAATCCAGGACCTTGGCTGGGATTTTTTATTGCATCCGCCCTATTCACCGGACTTGGCACCAAGTGACTATCACTTCGTTCGTTCTTTAGAAACGCAATTAAGGAACAAAAAATTCAACAATATTGAAGCACTAAAATCAGGTCTCTCGGAGTTCTTCGAATCTAAACCAAAGACCTTTTATGAGAAAGGAATTTTAGATCTTGAAAATATATGGTAAAGAGTCATAGACAACACTGGTAATTATTTTGCTTAAAAAAAATAATAAATAATTTAAAAAATCAAATTTGAGTTTTACTGTAAAAAACGACATTAATTCCGGGATTACCTAATATACAAAAAAAAGAAAACTTCACATATAATATAGCCTATGTCCAATAACTGAAAATTTTAGCAATCAAATGGGTTCATAAAAAGTGGCTTGATTTTATTTAATTTCACTTTTGTAATCCAATGAGTTGTATTTTTTTGCATTTTGCATAAAAAGTTCAGTCAATTGAAAAATCGTTCACGGTCCGAGCTTTGTCATTTTCCGGGGTTACACTTTTTAACAGTTTAATTTCAATGTGCAGCCGTATCTTTCAAACCCTAGACAGGACAAAAGAATCCCTATTGTAAATGAAACGAAAACTTCCTGACTTTCTAGCAGTTGCTAATTCCTCGGTGGCAATCTTTCATGATGTCTAAACTAATTTGACAAACGGTGACGTTTGTACGCTATGAAGTTAGATTTCAAAATAAACTTTCGAAGCGATACTGTCCCTGATTCAGCTCGCGTCAGTAAATAATGCGGTCAACGTTGCAAGATCTCTGTAAATATTCCTCTTTCATAGGCGACGCGAGTGAACCCTGCTAACTGGATGATCATAGTTCACAAACAGTTTAAAAAACGAGAGTATCTCGACTCGAGTTTGGAAGAGCCGACCAACGGCGCGCGTGCGAATGCATGAATCCTAAACGCCTCTTCAACTTCTGGTTTACTTTGCTTAATGGATGCTGCAGTAAGCTTGTCAAATGCACCGGCTAATTTTTATAAATATGTATTGCATGCATTACATATCATTCATTTCATAGTATTACACATGCCGTCCATCTTTCTTGCAATATTGTAATTGAATCGTTAAGAAAATGATCATTGATGATCAATTTGTTTGTATATACAAAATAGAAAACGTCATGCGATTGATACTTTCATTCATGAATGATCCAATCTACATGTGGCTTAGCCTCCCATTCCAGTAGCTGTTGCCCTCATAATTACCGCAATATTTTTTTCAGTATTTTTCAGGTAATTATAAATTATTGTGAATAATTACTAATATCTTCATCCGCATGACTCTAATATGATTGATATTGACATATCAGTGAATGTATTTTTTTCAATGTTAATTGAAGTTAATAAAAATATTAACACATTTTTATTATAATGCCTTTCCACCAAGTATTGACAGTGAACACCTCAAAAGTGATTAATTGAAGTTATTATTTTGACCTAGCTATCTCGAAATGTGACATTATTTTTTTATTATACATCACCTTTCGTTTTCAGGCATCCTTGGCCATTTTTTCTACGTTTTAAGATTAGAAATAATGTTATATTTTTATTTGCAAAAACAATGCATGCAGTTGCGAACTAACGCGTCATGTAATCGCTGTCCAATTATTTAGGTCACCCGTCTGTGGCCGAGATGTAAACAATGGTCACAGGACAATCGAATTGATACTATTATTAAGATCGTATGCAATATTCGAAATCGTGAAGTAAATATCCAAAAATGCATGCCTACTGTCTGTTTTTTTTATTGATAACTGCTAATATTCGAATTACAGTGCAACGCGGCATTTTTCATATATTACTTCTTAATTATACATATCTTCAACTAAAATTCATACCCAGACATTTATTTACAACTGTTAGTGAATATTTGCTGAATGCCACGAGGAAGAAGAATGCACGATCCAAGTGGTACGGTACGAAACGGTAAAAGCTTATGTCTGGTTTCGTTTATGGGCCGTGATTAATTAATATTTGCCATGGAGGTACTAAGTCCCCAATTTTTTTTAATTTCGATTCTTTTGAAAATGGTGATATTAAGAGTCCTCGTTAAAGATATGAAAAAATTCTTCAACTACACTGCGTTTTGGAAGCGGGTTTTAAAAAAAGAAAACCCAATGTATACTAAAAAAATCGTAAGTTATCCCCTATTCATAGTATTTATTCTTCACTTGACATAGTGGAGACGTAAGCTAAGCGGGTAAAATCAAAATCGGCAAACTTACTGGTATCGTGTCGGAATTAATTTTCCCTTGATTCCAAACGCCTCATTATTTTACAATTAAAAGTGTTCACATACAAGCTGTATGTTTTGTATCTCGCTGATTTAGCAGTGCAGATCGAACTATATTGCATATTATCATGTATTGAATTAAACATATGAATGTATTAATTATATCACAGGAGTTTATGTCGACTTATTCGAATTCATCCCGATTCCTACAAGAATATTTTTTTCATGTAAGCACGAACAACTATTGCTATCAATTTTTATAACACGCTTTTTTTAAATATAGCAAAAGTAATGACGTTTTTAATATCATTATCATCACAGTCTATCGAACCACTGCTGAATTGATAAATCCCGATCCCGGAAGATCTACCATTGTATGTATTTAACACTGCATCGTTTTGCATCATATTCGCATTAGATAACCATAACAGCTTCCAGTGTAGAGGATATAGAAATATTATGAAACATGAAGTTTTTTAAATACCTAACTTTGCTTGTTATGTAGGGTTTGGAATGGTTTACATTGAAAGATGAGAATGCGAAAAGACTAAAGTTAGGTATCGTTCTCCCTGTATAAACCTTATTTTTAGGAACGATAATATCTCATCCATACATCCCTTAAAACTAAATTATATTGATAAATTAAATCGTTAAAGTATCAGATAGAGTATTCGAACCTATGGAGGGTCATCGAGAGAAATAAGCTCCCGGTCTGTATCGATTCGCTGATGCCTCGTAATAATACTGCAGGCAAGATATCGTTGGGTTACAGTGAAGGCTCACTGTCTTCTGAAACTTTTTAGAGGTTTCTCGAATGAACTTTCAAATAGTGGGTTCACTTAATTCTCTGTGTAACAGCAATACAGCACTTCATGCTAGATACAAATACAATATGTCACAATATGTAGAAAGTATGAATTATAAAATAACTATTTTTATAATGGCTTGAGAAGCGCTGATCTTTATAAATTTCACGCACACAAACAGTTCGCACACGTTACGACGATGAATGCGAGTAGCATATTGCATTAACGACCAATACATGATATCTCTATGAAGAACGTTTGTCGATATAGCATTTTCTGATGCCACACAATTTGCAAATTATTTAAAATTGATCCTTTTGGTGGCTCGACCTACAAAACTTTAGTGGTATTTTTTTTATTCATTTTTGTCACCTGAGGTCACTTGAATAAATCCATTTTTATTGATTGAGTAGGCATTTACTTGGTAGAACTCCATTATAATACGGAAAGAAAAATAACAATGTATTTTAATTCTACATAAATTATTTTTAAATATTTGTTGATAGCTATTTCGGCTTACGCCTTCGTCAGAACTATGTTTAAAACGTGTATTAGAGATAGCTTATATACCCTTTGCTAGACAGGGTGCCTCCTACATAATCTCTTTCTGTTGAAACCATACCGACGTCACATGAAAGAATTTAAATAAGTTTGATTTATTGGTCTAAAGCAATGGTGGGAAACAATAATTTGGGTATTTTGGGGGATCGTGTGAAACCACTTAAAATCTGCAATTTCTAAGTGCATCTATTTTAAATTGTTTTAGGTTTATTGTTTGTTAATGGTTTTAACAGAGGTGAGCTATTAATTGTGATCTGATCGTTAAGAATTTCATTGGACTGATTATACCTATTAATTTCAAGCTGTTCCAATGCATTCAGTTTGAGGCTCTTATTGCAGGAATGTAAACGAATCGGGACCGAATTCGGATTATGTGCTAATTCTATAAGGTGATTTGCATATTGTGAATCAGTTTTTCTATTGTTAAAGGATCTAACATGTTCGTTTGCGCGAATGGATATTTCTACCGGTCTGTCCGACATATACTAAATCACATGTACCGCAAGTCATCTTATATATACCGCTTCTATCAAGTTTATTAATCCTGTCTTTATTATTTTTAAGATGTGTACCTAAGTTATTATTAACTTTAAATGCTACATTTACTGAATTTTTAATCTCGTGGTGAATTTTTTCACTAATACTCCCTAAGTAGTTAATTGATTTAAAGAAGCGGTTTTCTTGTATTAAGTTAGGGTAAATAAGTTTTCTAGCTAGTTTTAAACGTTTTTTATATAATAAGTTTGTTATCACCTTTTTCTCATAGCCATTATTACGCGCAATTTGTTCTATAGTATGTAATTCGTTATAATAATCTATCTGATTCATCGGTACAGCCAGTAATCTGTGTATCATTGAATTGTATGCAGATAGTTTAATTTGCCAAGGGTGAAGTGATTTGGAATGAATAGTAGTATCACAGAAGGTTGGTTTTCTAAAGATTTTAAATTTATGTTGATTTTCTATTCTAGTGATGGTTAAATCTAGAAAGTTAATGCAGTGGTCTACCTCTATCTCTAGTGTAAATTTTTTTTTTTGTGTATCAAGTTAGCCTTGTTTAGAAATATATCTAACTGCCTATCCGTGCCTTGCCAACAAATTATAATATCATCTACATAGCGGTAGTAATACACGATATTTTTGTTATCTATTTCTAAAATTTTGTGTTCTAAATTATCCATAAAAATTTCAGCGAGCAATGGGCCTAGCGGCGATCCCATCGGTAATCCGTCGTTTTGTTGATAGTATACCGAGTTAAATAAAAAATAATTAGTCTCGGTGCACACTTGTATCAGAGAGTAAAGCTCTTCAGATTCGAAAGGATTTAGTTTTGATTTTTCTAATAAATCGTGGATTATTTCAAGACATTCTTTTACGGGAATGTTCGTAAATAGGCTCGTAACGTCTAGTGAGATTAATTTACTGTTCGTGGGCAGTTTTACGTCTTTGATTTTAGCTATTAGATCTAAAGAATTTTCTAAACTATGTTTTGGCTTAAATTTGGTTTTGTCTTTAAATATGTTATTCATACAAAATGCTAATCTGGCTGTTGGAGTATTCGTAAAGGATACCACCGGTCTAATAGGAATGTCAGTCTTATGAATTTTGGGTTGTCCGTAAAGCAACGGTGTAGTCGGATTCATGAGATTGACGTATCTCTTCATAGATTCAGTGGGAAAAACGATGTTACACTCCTTTACAATATTTTTGATTTTAGTCACTAGTTTCGTCGTTGGGTCCTTTTTTAATTTTGTAAAATCTGCTGGTTTTAGAAAATCGTTTACCTTATCTATGTAGTCGTTTTTGTTTAAAATAACTATAGAGTTACCCTTGTCCGCTTTAGTAATGATCAAATTGTTAGTGTTAGAAGCGGTATATATAAGATGACTTGCGGTACATGTGATTCAGTATATGTCGGACAGACTGGGAGACGGATTTCTACGCGAGCAATCGAACATGTTAGATCCTTTAACAATGGAAAAACTGATTCACAATATGCAAATCACCTTATAGAATTAGCACATAATCCGAATTCGGTCCCGATTCGTTTACATTCCTGCAATAAGGGCCTCAAACTGAATGCATTGGAACAACTTGAAATTAATAGGTATAATCAGTCCAATGAAATTCTTAACGATCAGATCACGATTAATAGCTCACCTCTGTTAAAACCATTAACAAACAATAAACCTAAAACAATTTAAAAATAGATGCACTTAGAAATTGCAGATTTTAAGTGCTTTCACACGATCCCCCAAAATACCTAAATTGTTGTTTCCCACCATTGCTTTAGACCAATAAATCAAACTTATTTAAATTCTTTCATGTGACGTCGGTATGGTTTCAACAGAAAGAGATTATGTAGGAGGCACCCTGTCTAGCAAAGGGTATATAAGCTATCTCTAATACACGTTTTAAACATAGTTCTGACGAAGGCGTAAGCCGAAATAGCTATCAACAAATATTTAAAAATAATTTATGTAGAATTAAAATACATTGTTATTTTTCTTTCCGTATTAAATCCATTTTTGTTCATCCGTCCACTCCATGATGACTTTTTTTGTCCGCGTCGCGTTGCTAGTGTTACTAACTAATAAAACAGTGTCGTCCATATCCAAATTATGGGCTTGAAATATGTACATATAGGATGCAATCAAACAAAAGCTTTAAAAAATACGGATACTAGTATTCATATATAATTCGATTGACATGGTTAAAACATGGATACGAATTTATTTGCAATGGTTTCTAAACAACTGTCATAAATATTTAACAATCTTCGCAGAATTTATAACGAAATAGCGTAAAAAAATAGCAAGCTGTTTACGAGAGTCTTCTATTCTTCACCGTGTGATTATTGAACGCAGCCAAGTAAATGCAAATTAAATCAATGAATACATGTGATACAAATAAATCAATATGTTCCCAGCTCAATTTCCATTTCGTATAACTTTCATACTTAATATAAATGTGCATAGAGTATAATTGCAATGCGTGTTCAAAATAGTGATTTTGAGATAAAACACACTTACTTCAATGGAATACAAATATATGTACAGTGTTTGTCATATTCAAAACAAGATTGTTAGCATGAATTCTTATTTTAGCGAAATTATATTGAACTGAAATCGTTTGTTGAAAAAGTATTGAAAATAATTAGTTTTAGATTTATTATACTTTTCAAGTAAATTTAGAAATTTTTGGAAATAATGTTCAATGACGTTTGCCGATGGTGGATGGCGAGTAGTGATTTTTAAAACTTAACACCCCAGCTAGTCTTTTGAATGACAATCGAGAGCGCGGCCGTTTTAAACATGCAAATTAATACGTCTAATACTTAACTAAGGCTTTAAGTGAGCAAAAAAACTAAATCTTATATGTAAGTTACATGCACAGTTACAATTTCTCACTTCATTGTCTGTGGCCGATGTCTGTGATTCAGCGATTTTATTATGCCTATTATTGGCTACCGCACTCGGTTAACCCGGTTCGAGGTATATTTTTTTGGTTTTGGCTATCTCGGATACTTTCACCTAACGCCTTACTGGTATTGGTTACCGCTGATTCGCAACAATCCGATTGTGCCCAGTACAGCAGCAGGCTACTACCAACATAGGATACGGGCGAACCAATACACGTTCGCAATTCGGCGAATATTATTACTTGTGTCGTTAGGTTTTTTTTGACTGTATTTTTCGGGTAACGCATTCGATTACTTTCACAACAATTACCGACGTATTTTTGGAATACTCAGAGCTGGAAAAAAATTATGCCGATTCGTTACTTTTATGATGTGCTCTATGAATGTCCAATAAAGTTGGTTTTCGACTAACGTTCTTAGTAAATATAGTTGATTAGAGTTAAATATTAGGTAATCCCGGAATTAATATCGGTTTTTACAGTTTTGAAGACTAAAATTCCTTCTATTCATAAGAGCGGGTCTAATTTCTTGTAACTTTGTGTTTAACTTGCCCATCTGATCACAATAGAGAGCTGCAGTAACAGTTTGTCCTTGTTTTAACACGTCATAATAAATCACGCCTTTCGAATCCCACCACACACACACTAGGGCTTTCTGAGGATGTAATCCTGATTTTGGGGTTGGAATTGGTGTTTGACCACGATTTAACCATTGTTTGTTTTTAATTTCGTGATACAACACCCATTTTTCGTCTTCGGTGATAAGGTCATGAAGAAACGGGGAAGAACGTTGCTTTTCTTGCAGTATTTTGCATATGTTGAGGCGCTGCGCTTTGTTGTGATCAGTTAGCGCGTGAGGAATCCAAATGCCTTCTTTTTTAACTTTCCCCAGTTTCTGTAGATAGCGATGAGTATTCGATCGTGATGTCCCGACCGTCTTGGATAATTGATCGATGGTCATCCTCGGATCTGCTTCAATTTCCGCCTTCATGCTGCTTCATCCACTTGACTGCGCCGTCCACTTCGAGGCACATCTTTCAAATCGAGATTGCCCGAACGAAATTTTCTGAACCATCGTTGGCACTTCCTTACGTCCAGTATATCACCGTAAATCTCACAAATGGATTCCGTTGCTTCTGTTGCAGTTTTTTTTTGAATGGAACAAAAACAGCATACAGCTTCTTAAATGTGTTTCCGAAGGAAACGTCTCTGCCATTTTTTGTAGATGGGGTAGAATTGTTTTTAATTGTTAAAAATACAGGTAAAGAATCACAGAGAGAAAAACAATAAAACACGTCTTTACTGGGCAACAGACCCAAACACACCGAGTCAAAGTTGCATATTAAAAAAACGACATTAATTCCGGGATTACCTAATATATGGACTAAAATGCAACAGTTCATATTAACATTGTTTGTAGATTTTTTTTCTAGTAGAGCATATAGACTTCCAATAGAGTTTATCTCAACAAAAGTTTTCTATGTGAACTGCTTGTTACTTTGCTGCTCAACCTGTATTGTTCGAAGAGAGTAGGAATGGAGCGCATACGAGATGATTGAACACTTAATATTACATTTACGCAATTATGTGGTGCATTAAAGGTGTTCTTTTATCTTTTTTTTTTCATAATTGAAAAACACTGCCGCAAAAAAAATTACCAAACATGATATAATATATTAAACTTGTAATACTTAGCGTCCTTGTAATCGAACCTCAATGCAATAGGCTTAGAACCTATCATCATACCATTATTTTACTGTATCCGTTGACTCCGCGTAAAATTAATATTGTTGAAACTCAATGAATGACTTTGTGAAGAATTGTCTGGTGTTATTTTGATTCAAAAGTTCTGATAGTTTCTCAATGCTTACAAACAAATGGCGCAATACGATGTAATTCGACTTAGCTATTTTTGTGACTTTACATAATGTTTCGACTGAAATTAACACACACTTAAAATGTTATTAACAACATTTTTGCAATACAGTGCTTGCCCAATTATGAAATTTATCGTTATTGAAAACCTTATGTACCCGGTAGCCCCTCCCCTTGTTTTCTATCATTGTCAAAAGTCTTCAACAACACATGTATTAGTCCTCTGAGTAGCTTGTTAAAATATGTCTATTGATAGAATTTAAGTGTTTTATCTATTTAAACAAATCAACACATAGGTATCGTATTATTACACTAGAGCAGGTTTTGTTTAAAGTTAACCAGACTACCTGATACTAATCAAAGCTCTACTGTCATATCTGATTTCGAAGCTCATTATGCGTTTATTGGGAATGAATTCATCTATATATTTGTTATGAAAGACTGAATTCAAAATAAAAAACTAACCTTCTCTTTTGTTGTGTTGTGCAACACAATTTTTAGATATTAAATAACCTGCCACGTTACTCATTTTGACGATATTCCTCTACTCTTTCTTATCTTTTGTCTATCACGTCAAATAGAAAAAATGTATATAATTCTAATTGACAGTTCGGCGCTCGTTGAAGTGTTTCGCAACGTTCGAGGTCTGGCCCAGCGCCGGGCCGGTGCACGACTTTCGTATTGTTCGCTGACAGTGAGAGTCAAAAGTGCGATCATAACGTTTTAATCTGCACGAGAGAGATAGGGATTGCCTTTAACGGAACGGCCAGCGAAACCTTACTGGGGGTAAATGACAATTAACTCCATTTACGTAATAGTGTTTCAATGCACTTTCACTCTGACCGCCGGACGAACGGCCTCCGATGGCATAAATGCTGGACCAATTTCCACACCGCTGTGTGTTGTGAGTAAGGACTTCAATTAATCGACATCGAAACTACTCGAGTATCGAGTAGTAAAATTTAAAATACTCGAGTAGTTTCAGTTGTACCAAAATATATTGTATTAATTCAAATTTCTGTATACAAATAGATGATAAATAAATAAATATGCTTATTTCATTTTATTAATACATTTATTTCAATTTATGAAACATATATTTCAAAAATAATACAGAATTAAACGTCACAAATTTAAATTTGGTTCGCTCTGTTGCTGTAGATCTCGGTTTAAAAGTTAACAATCACTTAAATTGTGCTATCTAGTTTTTCTGTCTGCTGTTTAAAACAAAATAAAATTTGGAAATAAATCTTCATTTATATCGAGTATTTTTCAAATGCATCGTTTATCGAGTACTTGAAAAATGGACGAGTATACTCGAGTGTCGAGTACTCGATACTCGAATTGGAGTCTCTTGTTGTGAGGTAGAAATCTAACCTTCGTTCCAAACATTATTCAATGTCGTTTGCGATATAAAATAATGCACCAACTGAACAGTTTCAACTTTTTCTTCAACCACGTTTCTTCTTCAACCACTTTTCTTGAAGCCTGCGGTTTCCTAATGGAGCGAGCATCACAAATGTTATTCTTAGAAAACTGGTCTTCTTCTTTTGAGTAAGCAAATAGAGATGAATGCGAAAGGACTAGTAGTTAGCTATTCGCTCACGCATCACTTTACATTTTCAATTACAAATAAACATAACATACCTTATTAACGATATTGAAAATGCCTCTTTCGTACTGTATAATCGTGGAGCTATAATTTGAATTTCATTCCGTTCAAATAAAAAAATTGCTATCTGTTTTTAGTATCCGAGGAATAAAATCTTTTGTTGTTTTGAAAAGGTGTTTAGTTGTCGATTTATAGAATAAATTTAAATTATCATCGATTAATTTGCCACATTAAAACTAAACAAGTTTAAATTAGACGATTAGATTGCAATTAGATCCCGTCCCGCATCCAAAGATTATATAGAGTTTTTATTCATAATTGATGTCAACGTTGGTTTATGGAAATTATACGACACATGTGAAAATTTAACAAGCTTTATCAATAATTGTCACAATATTGTTGTTGAAAATATGGCTTTGTATATAAATATGGCCGTCATATAATCATACGTATAAAAGAGAAGTTGATCAACTGAGTAACTGTAAACTGTAATGTCACTAGGGTGGGTTCTTAAAAACATACTGTAAAACGATCGATGTGACTGAATCATAAAAGTATTTTATTATTAAGTTTCCTCTCTTCGCTTTGTATTTGTCTTCTTGTACGAGAGTCTTCCCTATTGATGATACTCGTCCCTCTCTGATCTACATCGTTCAAGTTTTCCTTTTTTCCTGGTCATCATCGTAATTGATCCACCTCTTCTTTGGCCTTCCGCTTGTTTTATTATATCTATATGGCCTCATTTGAGGCGGTCATCCCTGGAATATATAGCTTATGCTTAGCTTCTTACGTGCAACTAATAATTCTTGGCTATATTGAGACTTGTTGTTATTTATATACATAATTAAGACATCGTTCAGTTGATTAATAAGCACGCATCTCCTCAGGAAATGCAATTTTTGCTCGATGTATTCAACCTCGACGAGTTTTCTGAATATTATTGCGCATTGTTTTTTTTTGAATAACTAGCAAGCACTTTGCCGCTACATCCCTTTTTCGTGGGATGTAACATAAAAATGCACACTTGATGTTTTATGACACTAAATGATTAATCGTTACTCTTTTGTTAAACACTTCAGTTGACATTTTTGACATGTAATTGTTCAATTGTACTGTTTTCAAAAAAACTTCCAATCTTCAAAGTTTACATAACCTGAGAAGTCTATAAAAAACTGGCATATTTTCTCGATACCCCTCGAACATTCCAAAACCATCTGAAATTTCATTTCAAGTGAAACTTTTCAATTCGTTGTATCTTAATCGACGTACGTTAGAGGTCTGCACGCAGTGACGACTGGTGACGGGGTGCTGGGGGGTGCAAAAGGAAGATTCAACTATTTTTCCGTACTACGGAAGAGAAACAGTTGGTATTGCGAACATCTGAATTGAAAGTCCATGCTATAGAAGTGTTTTAAAATCCAATGAATAGGAAAGAACTCTTGCAAAAATAGTTGAATCTTCCTTTGCACCCCCCAACACCCCGTCACCAGCCGTCACTGTCTGCACAGGCTCGGGTTTGGCCCGCGGGCCGGGTCGAGCCGGGTAACAAAGGCTAGGATTCGGGCCCGGGCCGGGCTCGTACGCAAGCATACAACAAAATATAACAAAAATCGGGCCATTTCCGAATGAGGTCACCATTATCGTAAATCTAAATTTAATACTATCATAAACTTCACGTACTCGTATTAGTCATCTTTTCGACGTCTTGTTCGTTATTTTAAAACATTCTCCATGAACACCCATTCGAAAGAATAAGATGATTTTTCTTACTTTTATGACTTTTGACGCAATTATTTTAGTATTTTTTAATGATGTCTGCTTCATCGGCGTTTGTACAATACGTATAATTAATTTCATAATATGATCCAGGGTATCAGTAAGTCTTATATGGTGATTTCGATCAGTCGCAATTCGATTTGTAAGGTTCATTTTTTTTTAAATTTACCGACAAGATATGGGCTTCGAAAATATTAAGACAAAGCTGAAGAGTGGAGAATATATTTCTTCAGTTAAAACCCATGGGAAAAGTGAAGTGTGGAAATCATTTAGTGAAATCATAGAGGTGGCTACAAACAAAAAAGTTGGATACGTTGAGTGTATAAAATGTAAATGCATTTTCAGCTTTTCTAGTTCAAAAACTTCTCACTTGAGTCGTCATTCCTGTAAAACAAACAAAAATTAATTCTAATTAAGAAGAAATGTATTTCGCACACACGATAGTTGGTGAGTCAATTTTTAATTTTTATTTGAAAAAAAAATTGGGTTTTTTTCGGGCAAGGTCTAAAAATATCGGGCTCGGGTTCGGGTAAGATTTTTGGAAAGAGCCTCGGGCCGGGCCGGGTCGGAAGTCTTCAGGTTCGGGCCGGGTGAAATTTTAAAATTTCGGCCCGTGCAGACCTCTAACGTACGTTCTCTAAATTGAATAATCTCGCGTGTCACAGACATAACTAAGAACATTAAATGAGATTGAAACGCAACAGTGTATTCGTCCCGAGTCGATAAATCATACCGTTTAGTTTATTCATTGCGTCCGTTGAGCGTCGTTCGGCCGTTTTGGGATCGTTTTGTGTGATGTATTTTTTTCAGGTCAGTCGGCCACGCCCCTGTGCCGGATCACACTGATCGCCCGCTGCGGGACAGAATGACAATACTATTTGGGTCGGACTACGCGACACGGCACACTCTTCTGGTGGCCCTTGCGCATGGCTGTCCCAAAAAAGTCCACCGTAGTACCGGCAGGAGTTTTTTTTTCAAATGATTTTTTTATTTAATATTTATATATTTACATGAAGTGAGATACACGATGTTCCCTTATATTTACTTGCATAATATTGTTGACTTGAATCATTAAAACATATTGATGTAGTAAAGCACCATCTCTTGTTATCAGGACCGGTAACTCTCCCGGAAATGCTCCCTCACTGAGCAAACTAGGCAATTATTCCAAGACATGTCACTATTTGTTGTTTTGAGTTTACCTTGTTTTATTCAGTGTTTTCTATTTTTGTTGCGAATGCAGCTAAGACATTAGTTTTAAGATCAAAATATTTTCTTTCTTAGCAGTAAAGATTTTGTAAGTTTCTTATTAAATTAATCATACAGTGACGGCTGGTGACGGGGTGTTGAAGATTCAACCATTTTTTGTAGAGTTCTTTCCTATTCATTCATGGACTTTCAATTCGTGCAATACCAACTGTTTCTCTTCCGTAGTGGAAAAATAGTTGATACTCCTTTGCACCCCCCCACCCCGTACATACTTGTTTAAGTGTAGAGATGCCGAATTCATATCGCATTTACTGTCTGATACGATTACTAGTATGTGGTAATACAGTCGAAATAGTATTCCATTTCAGGGGTTTCCCAAATGTGTGCCAATTTATTCATTATGTCGCAGAATTATAGATTTATTTACTACCGAAACCGTTTTATTTCCATCCAAAATATGATGACAACCCTGCTTAGAACAAATATGTAAAATAGAATGAGGGATTGCATGGGAATTGTTTCCCAATCGCTGAACTATCGGAAACTAAATCGTTTTTTCTGACTTCTTATGACTTGTCCATTTTAATTAATGCTTAAGATAAGTCTGCTTCGAATTGTATATATTCATGCATTATTACATCGGAATCGATCGTTTCATTCGTTCCTATATTGCTTCCTGGAATAGAGAAATGAAAAAGGAAGGTCGTTACGGTTCGCAGAAGCGAATCGGTTATTTCACAAAAAGTGTGCCATAATCAGATTCGAGTTTCGCATAGCCACGCGAGGCAAGCGATGGCGAGAACTAGCATGGCGGCGTCGGTTCGTGAATAATTACGAATTACTTAATTCCATTATTATTAAGTTAAATAGAAAACATTCCGCGCATGTTGGTAACCAGAAGATATTCTCGACTAGACCTGCCTTAAAAAAAAAATTATCAGACCTTGGCTATAACACTTTCTTCGCCGTTGTATTCATTGCGAGTCCGAGGATCGTGCTCTTTTTAGAACTGCAGAACTCTGCTAATCTAGAATGGCAAGCATTTTTTTAGCAGGATGTTGCTAAATAGGTTACACTTTTTCGCAATAAAAACATTTTCACCAAGGGATATTTGGGCTTAATTCTATTTTTTAGAGGTCCTTTTCTTTCCAGTTTCATTTGTTTTTTTTGTCATCTTTGTTATTCTAAAATAAATATATTTGCTTTCGTGATAAATTAAGAGGAAACTGTCAATTTCATAATCTTACCAAATTTCCACTTTTAAGGTTTTTTTCATTGTGATACATAAACCTTGTTTCTTTTATATCAATGTTAACATGATGAGTGAACCGGTCCTGATGTTTATCAAAATATATGTGGAAGTATTACTGTCAAGTTTATCTTGTTTATCTGTTCAAAAATTCAATTCGACGTTGGCGTATGAGGCAAAATTTTACAATTATCTTGTTTGGTGACTAAATTTACTCCACATGCAAATATTGACGCCAAAAATAATTATGCAATGGTTGTTCCACTTTTAAGGTTTTTTTCATTGTGATACATAACCTAATTTCCTTCGTCTATAACATCAGTTGACAGTGTCCGCACTCTGTGAACCGGTTTTGATGTTTATCAAAATATATGTGGAAGTATTACTTTCAAGTTTATCTTATTTATCTGTTCAAAACCACATATTTCTTAGTTATTGACTATTACTAAATCAATTTCCAAATTATTGTTGTTCATAATAAATTAAAATTTGCAAAACCGACAATGGCGAACCAATCCATGCTCTTAATCCATGCTCAGCAAACATGGCCCTGCATATGTGAACGTAGCTTTGAAAAAAAATGAACGTAGCCGTTCGGCTGTAAGCGCGTCGGAAACAAAGCCGATATGACAGTTATACAATTGAGTCAATGGGTTTTGTTAGAATCGTGATTCGTCCGTAAAATCTCCTGCTTTTTCGGACAGGCAGGAAGTAAATAAAAGAATTACTCGTTTGGCTTATGCAATTGTATCTGTGTAATCGACGATGTAAAAATGTAAAAAAATATGCATTCTACAATAGTTTTTAAACGAATACCGATTGAAATCTTTATAAAATTCTCTACCTCGATGATGTAAGAGGGTTGACTATAATTAGGATGCTGTCACAGCAGTTGGGAAGAAACCTGGTTCCCAGATATAAATTCCAACAATATTTATCAGTTTCAAGTCATGGTTTCTCTACCTTTGTAAAGTTGACTATTTATATAAAGTTTTAAATTAGATTTAAAAAAGATTGTTGTTTCCAATGTGCTATTTTCAGAGAACTCCTCATCCATTGCGTTCACTTTACACTTCTTTTTCCTAACGACTGACTCGCCATTGTATGAATCGAATTAGCGTCCTGGCCCCGCTTGATAATAAATATGTAATTATTACATTTTACTCACCTCCGCTCAAATAGTATGCTAATGTATGTTGGTAAGTGCATCCATTAAATAAAAATGAAACGATTTTACTTGTTTCCGTTGATAAATAAATCATATCGCATGCGTTGCTTTTTTATAACATGAAAATACCGATTTTCCTTATATCAAATGAATTATGTTTTTTTTAAATCGCCGTGTTTATAGTAATACTGTACTGAATTATTCTTTTCATTATAAAATAATTTAAACTTTTTTTTTTATAATGCATTCTACCTAACGGCTTTCACTTTATTTTATATCCTCAGTCCTCACGGATACATATAATATTTGTAAACGACTAAGATCAGTTAAAGTAATTTATCATATACATTTATTTAATATAACATATACTCTTTTTTGCCCTTTGCATTGTATTACTTAAGTTCATAGTGGGTATCGATTGATTGTAATAAAAAGCTCGAATATTAGTTAAAAATTTAGCAAGATTATTCAATGTATTGTACACATTATTTTCAGGCAACGCATGGACAAGAATGTTAGCTTTTCCTGAATGTATTTATGTAAATACTTCGGATTTTGTTAACTAATACAAAGAGGTCTCCCTTTCCCGCCCTCTGTGAAAGCTTTTGCCTGTTAACGTAGGCCACGTGTCCCGTTGCGATTAAATGTGTCGCTTTGCATAGCAGCTTTTGCCCCGATAGCCTTTTTGTAAGTGTTTCAATTGACCCTGGCCTTTTTACGGCTACATTCTTGTTTTAGAGCCCTTCTACAATGCTTAACACAACTAAATTTATCTTAATTAAACAGTATTTATAGAAGTAAAAATGCTCATTTTTGCTGATCTTATGATCAGGAAGGCCGAAAGCATTTATTTTAAAGAGATATTTAAAAATCTAAATAAAAATAGTTTCAAATGTTTATAATCTATTTATTTATCTTTCTATCATGATATTCTATATGAATGATAAGTATTGTCGTGTTTTGAAGATCTGAAGTGCTTATTATGGAATGTTTTATACCATTGTGTGACACTTTATACTATATTCAAACGTGGATTAGCTGTTATTTCTTATCTGTCTCGGTTATTACATTAAGCGTTTTTTTATTTTTACATTTTCCTAACCAGATAGTGTTCATTAATCTTATCTGTAATCCGTGTCTTTGTAGTTGACTCAATCAAGATTCCACAACCAGTGTTTTCTTTTCGAATTCTTGTCGATTATCCTGTAAGAGTAATTTCATACAATATCTGTCAATCATTGATATGAAATAATTTCATCATTCATTTCTATAGGTTATGTTGTGTCGTCACATCGGTGTCTGTGACGTTGCTACGCGGCACGAGCCAACGGACGATAGTGTGACCGAACAGCTGACGCCTATTATTCAATCTGTTTGCGTCCATTGATGTGAACTTGCCGAGATGACCCTATCGTCAACCTCTGTGTATTGTGAACCAATCGCAATAATGGGCCTCCAATATTACTTAGATAAAATGCGATTGGATGAAATCACAATAACATTTGAAAGTTGCCACTTCGTAAATATCTACTACACTGAGGCTTATCAATCGTGTGGTGCGGAATAAATCATCCCAAACTAATTTGGAAGCATTTAGTGTACTGAAGACTATCCATGCTCGGACCAACGCAGTAATTTAGTTAAGAAAAATCCTCATACCAATTCATTTATAAAAAATCACGTTATTTCCTTTCTTATACGTGTTAAAAGTATTAAATCCATACATTTAACATATGTATCTCAAAAGGGGTAAAAAGCTACCGCCATTACTCCAAAAACATAACAAAAAATGTCGAATTCAGCACAATGAACGTTTATATAAATAATAAGAATCGGTTTCGCAATCCGAGCATTTTCTACCGTAGTCTTAAATTTTGTAATTGCTACAAAGAAAAATTGTTTGTAATTTATTGAAACCAAAATGGACATTTAGCAACAAATTGAAAGTGATAAACGATATCAAACAAGTTGCCTGCCCCTGTTATACTTTCTTTATATATTTATAACACTTGGTTTTGAAAAGTGGCGGTAAAGTTGTATTTATGCGAAATAATGCCTTATTGGTATTGCTCGTTCTTCATGTATTGGCAAAATGAATGATCGTTCACTTTGTGGCATTTTGGTTTAAAGATAATGCGCTTTCTGGCATTATACATTCGACGTTATGTGGAGTAAAATTATCGACCTTTCTGGTCTAAAGCGTTCAACGATCTGGTGACTTTAATTAGACCCTTTGTCTGATGTATTAAGCGTTGCAATTTTCTATCACTAACATTGCCAGGATTTCCGGTCGGTGATGTAAATGATATCGGTGTCGCCGTACTTGCTCATTGTGCTAGTGTGTATCCATATAATCCGTGACAACTACCTGTCACGGTTATCAGTCGAAGGAAAATAGTATTATTCAACTATTTGAAATAAAACAGAGATCATTAATCGGCTACAACATTATTACCACCGAGTTGTATTGAATTACATGAAATAGGCCATATAAAAGGTATGGAGCCCACACAAAATCATAGGACATATCCCAGGGATAAAAGGATTATGGAGGTCTAAGATCATGTAAAATGTGGGGATAAATTCTCAAAAATGTCTTACACATACAGCAAATATTTTGTTTCATTAACATGTTATATTTTTTTCATTACTGTAGAAGAGTTTCCTGTACGTAAAATGCTATATAAAAAAAGAAGATTTATATTTGTATATATTTTAATGATCCTTTCTTTTTTTTCCAGGTATGTCAATGGAGCTGTTTATTTTTCGGAAATTCAAACAAGAATGACATTATTGACTACAATGCTGTAAGTAAATTCACATGTTATGAAGAATACTTTCGAATAATATCCATAATTTAAGCAAGCAATGTATAACATAAATAGTAAGTGCTAAAAAACCAATCTTTTGCATCGCAACTTATCTTAGATAAATTTTCAAATATTATTTTATTTATTGTAAAAAGAAATACACAGTGTATTATTTTACATTGCAGCACTTAAAAAATATAATTTTGACCAGTACACGGAACAATAAATGGCTTTTAGTAATCTTTTGATAAGCAAAGTCAAAGTCTCTTCAGGCAACATCCATCCCGATCACGCGGAGGTCTACTAGATTTTTGTAATGTAAATGTGAGGGAAATCAGCATTTAGAATTATCAATTGCCGAGTCAAAAAACATTTTGTATTCTTTGCACTGTATATAAGTTGCAGTGGCATTGCTAAACCAGGATATGCTTTTAAATAGGCCGCTTGTGTAGCATAAAATAAATCGTTATGACATTTAAAAATAATTGGTGCACACTGTATAAAATTCGTATGAAAATTAACTAATATCAAAACCAAGACACGTCAGTATACCTTGACACCGTTTCTTTCGCCAATTAGCAACAGGTAATAACAGTGTATTGGTGTATATTTTTTGCCTGCTCTATCACGAGTGGGTACTTCGGATCGCTTATATCGGTCATATAGTTTTTTCTTGTCTTGTTTAATTCTGATTGAAGTTAATTTGCATCGATAGTAGTGTGTCGATGCTGACTAAATATTTTTCTATGTTAATAAATCATTTTTATTCCTGAGCGGGTTCATTTCTAATCATGAACTTATATCACTTTTAAGGTGTTCACTGTCAATACTTGGTGGAAAGTAGAGACTCAATTCATCAGTACTCGATCATCCATTTTCAAGTGCTCGATACTCGGGTATATTGAATAATACTCAGTAAATACTCGATCCTAGCTTTAAAACATCTCTATCAAATTTTATTTACAAAAAATATATACATAGGCGTAGAAACCTTGAATATGTCTCGAAGACGTTTGAAACTTTACAAAGCGTGATCGTCGCGTGTTGTAATTGACGGTCGACAAGGGGCACTGGCGAAAGGGGCGGGGCCTGGCGGAAGGGAAATGGATGGAGACATGTGTGTCAAAATAAAGCACAGCCGCGTAAATTCGTTCTCTGAATGAACAATTTTATTACCATAAAAACACATTACAAATCTGTCACTCAAATGTGCTTGAACATTTGCAATAAAAACACAAACTCTTAATGGAAACATATTTTTAATTATAAACAAAATATCGGGATCTTTACTAAAATACTAACTAGATTATATTCATTCTGTGAATCGAACATTCAAGAAATTATATTTAACGCGGTTCATCATATTCAATGAAAATATTTTTTAAAATTTGTTATATTATTAGTAGGTATTCCTTAAAAATATGGTGACCACAACATTCATCATTCTCCATATCTTTGGCATCCGAAATACCCGCAATGTTCTCAAAATCTTTATCGGAATCAGTATCACTATCACTAAACTCTTCAGCAATTTTATTCATTTCTTCCTGTGTCAGATATTGTCTGACCATTGTGAAAATTTTCCGAATCACAAATAAACAATGTTATGACAGTTAAAAACTTGGCAAAGTTAGATAACGGAATAAGCTTTTTAAAGTTTGTAGCATGTAAGAACAATGTGCACGTGTACTTCCGCTGTTGTACCGCGATCTCAATCGAATATTGTATGTATTGCACTCTCTGTCTAACTCATAACATTTTTACGACTGTTTCGCTCGGCTAAAATGCAGTGGTTTGCTACTCACATTACTGTTTGTATATTTCTATCTCCCCTAAATAATAAGTATAATAAATAATAATCTTTTTGTAAGATGATTTAAAACGTCATTTTTATTGAAACTTATACTTCCGCTATATAGATTGTATAAACACGTGTTACACTTCGTTATCAAACAGAAAGAAAAACAAAGTCTAATAAAGCTTTTGTTTCCGATATTTTATAGCAATAATTTTTCTTTCCTCGTCATTTTACATGTAAAAAATGAGGTTAAGTTCATCGCGAGAACATTGTTTCGTTTGTAGAACTTTCTCATGTTTTTTTAATTTATTGTATCTCCCACTTAGCGCGTTTTGCTAATTGAGCTTTCAGAGGAGCGAATATCGCACTTGGTATACGAAGACGTAAGTAATTATTATTTGGCTTCTTACGTCTACCATCCCATACAATATGTCAGTTGTTGAATTATTCTGCTAATGAAATTTATCTCTTATTGTATTTAAGTAAATATTCACTTATATCTCCGAAGTAAATAGTTACCTATTGTATTTTTCTGTGGTAAAATCGACGTGGCTTTCGAATTATGATTGATTACACAAAGAAGACATGGAAAATATTTGTTTTATTTTTCTACATGCTCAACTATTTTTACAAATAGCCAAATTTTCAGTTCTCTATATGTATATTTTAAAGATAAGATCCTATTCAACAAGAGTTGAAAAAATGCCATTTCATCGATATCTCATAAACCGAAAACTAAATTCATTAAACATTCTTGTAGTCAAAATTTAAAGATTCTTAGATTCTTTTAAGCAGCGGACATATAAATTAGATACACTATTCAATTCATTGCTAACGATAAAACCAACGTCCACAGCTACCGAGAGAGTTTTTCAGCTGCGGAATAATTAAAACTTCGTAGAACAAATCTTAAATTTGAAACATTTAATTCTTTGTTATTTTTTAAAATATGTGTTTAGTAAAATGAATTAAATGTATCAATGAAATTAAATAAGCTTTTTATTTATTTATCCCCTATTTATTTCAAAAATGTGAATTAATAGTATATATTTTGGTACATCTGAAACTACAGTATACTCATTTTTTTGTACTACTCGATACTCAGTAGTTGAGATGACAGTGGAGTCCCTAGTGGAAAGGCATTATAATAAAAATAATAACACGCAGTACTTTCACATCTGATTTATTTCATCAGGACCGGTTTCGCTCATGAGCATTATCAACTGATAAGTAATACAATAAGACAGTGGTATTTGTAGTTAAGGATTAAAACAGGTATGACAAACAATTGGTAATGCAACTAAAACATCAAAAATCAATTATGTGCTAAAAAATGTGTTATTATTTTTATTATATGAACTTATATGGTCAATGGATCATAAAATACATCGTTCCAGAGTTAACGTCGTATTATTTTTCTTAAGCGTATTGTTCAACGTCGTTGGCTTCGGTTACGGTACTCAAAGGTTCGAATCCCACTACGGTAGATTCATTTAATTATTTTTCAATTCATTTTTGGATTTTTGTGCGTTGAGTGGATATTTATGATCTGTAAATTGTGGAGTACCTGGAGCGATAAGCTTAATTTAGTCCAGTACTAGCCCTATCTTAATATCCTTGCGCTACTTCTAAATAAAAGTGATAGAGCACTTGAGGTTGAGTAACAAGCAGTTTCGTTACTAAAAACTTCGTTTTTGATATAATTTATATGGCGTTCATATGCTCTACATTGAGAGCGGGTATGGTTTAAAAAACAGGGTTTTTTTCGAACTAAATCTTTTTTTTAGCTACATATTATATTATGTAAACGTTTTTTTTCTGAACACGCGATAATTTATAAAAACGATTTAGCTACAATGTACAATGCTTTAGTTACAATGTATTGTTTATTTTTTAAAGCTAGCCAAGGGGATAGAGTTGGCTAGTGGCAAAAAAGTAACCAATATGCATTTATGCTAAAGCGTTATCAGCAGGCAAATTACGTGAAAAGTGTACCACATGGGTCGCGGCCGGTTTTCTATGGGGTCACCAACTTAAACAGTCAACTAAAGAATATATGTATTCACTTTCACGCATATTCGTTTTTTTTTTTTAAATTACGTGAAAAATGCTATTTTCAATTCCATCGGGGTCACGGGTCACATGGCTATTATAAAATGGGGTCGCCATTTTTTTTGTAAGATCGGAAAAATCATCAATGCAGCCCGTCCATTCTTCCTTCCAGTGAAATTTATGTGAATTTAGTATGATAACGCAAAACATGAGGCATTTGAATGATTTCTGTTTTCGTCAGCTGATAAAATGCATATCTTTTATTGTAGGGCTGTTGCCCTCCACACATTGACCCAGGATCTTTGAATAAATCAATGTCATCGGCAATAAATAATCTCGGATGTCGACGAACTCCGTTCCCATCATTCATTTCGTATTATGATCGTTAAACGTGCGACGCCGTTTTTGCAAACATTTACTTGTTTAGTTTGTTCCAAGGTTACTATCTTCAATATGCCGATTGATAAAAGTGTCATACACTTGCATGACGTGTGACGGTAAGTGTTTTTGAGACACCAAACATAAGGCAACAGTAATGTTGTTCTTTTTGGTAACACTTAAAAAATATTTAGTAACTTTTTAATTTGCAGCCGCATGCCATTTATAATATCAATATAGTTTTGTCAACACGGGGTTCTCTTTATTATCTGAATCACTGTTCCCTCTAAGTTGTGCGCTTGTGCGCGCGCACACTACTCGATTAATGCGTACACATACATTACAACAGAGAGCACAAAAGTTACACCAGCGCTGGTATGTAAGGGCGTTAGAATGAGTTCCTAACACTAAGTGACATAGTGTTGTTAATTATTGACATTAATACAAATTAATAATATCGTATTAGTAGGTCTAAATGTGGCGCACAAATTTTTTAATTTCCCATCAAAGTTGCACAGTTAATGTCTTTTGCGCACATAACGTTTGGAAAATTAGAGGAACACTGGTCATCGCACTATCTATATTATAGACTATAAAGACATTTACATATGTATTTGTTCAAAAAAGTTTCTCGAAATACATATGTGCCCTGAATAAATGTGACATTTTGTTGAAATTGCGTGAGATAAATATTGTTTTAGTTTTGTTTATATGTTGTTTCAAATATACACCTTATCGTGATGAGAGCTTAGCAAAGACTTTTATCTGATTCATTCCAATCTATAAGATTGAATCTATCATCTTAACGAATACTAAACACTCCAGATCGTCACCGACCTATTAGAAATGTAGCGAGAATTATAAAAAGTATTATCTTTAATGTGTTTTTTTGGTAATTTATTTTATATGCTTATACAAAATAGATGACACACGCATTTTACATTAAGTATAGTTGTAATGCTTTTGCAATGTGAGAAACATTAAAACATAGTAAACATTGGAAATCGACAAAGAAGTCAACTAAGCAAGTCCAAGAATACATTTAAACGTACAAATATAAGTGTTTACCTAATGTATTTTATAAAAGTATTCCGTTTATTTAAATATAATGCTTTTCCACCATGAGTTGACAATTTACCCCTTAAAAGTGAGAATTACGACCAAAGGTTCAGCCAAACAATCGGCCTAAAATAAATTACAACAAAGCATATCAGTGCACAATGTACATCTTCTTTTACCAGTAAATATAATACTTATTCTGAGTATTTATTTGGTCTTTGATTGTTCGGTAAACCTACAGCTGACGTTGCTTATTATTTATAAGTGATTTAACTTAATTGTGACAGGCAACACGGCCGTGATTGATTGATGGAAATATTATACCAGCTTGGTCAACAGACACATAAAACAATAAATATTTATAAACATCGCATGCATTATATTCAGAACCTTATAAATCCGGCCTCGTTATGTTGTGTTTTAGAACATTAAAATTAATATTCTAATTGCATTCCAACACGAATTTATTTTTCATCCGGTTCGCCAAGTTTAAAAAAATTTCAATGCCGGTTTCTCAAAAAAGTATGGTGATCCCTGATTTAATCTATCGACTCGTAATTTTAAGAGTTTCCTTCTGTATTTATTTCATAGCTTCTTTTCCAAAAACAACTTACATATCATGTAATACGAATGATACCCTGTATACGTATAAATCACAAAACCTAATCTGTAGGCTAGGTTTGTTCTGAACCACAGCCGTTGGATCTGAACAGAAACACTTGTCACAATTAGTAACGCAATACGTGGAATAATCAAAGTTATTTTATATTGTCGTTAGATCTGTTTATGAAAATAAATAATAGCTGCATACATAATCTGTATTCTCTAATACAATTGTTATACAAAAAAAAGTATAATTTTGTTAGGTCTGCACCTAAAGGCAATTAATACCCTTTCATTGATTACAGATTTGTTAGATATAGATAATTGATTTAATGAAAATATTATTTGATACGTCAGAACAGAGCTTTTGATTCGTGTAAAGTTTTTGCATTATAATCTTTTTACCGGCACATCACGTAGAAGCCATATAACACGCTAATCTTGCAGGACATGTTACGCTAATCCTCTGTGTTTGTATTAAATAATTACACTTATTCAGCTGGCGGCCACTTCTTATCGTACTTTATAATCGATTAATTAGAACATCAATTATTACGATTTAATACATATAGAGACCGATTAAATCCCAAATGGGTACAGGTGGGTGTGCGTAACATTTTCGCGACACTAATCCCTAGCGGACGCCGGTGTCCAAAATTTTAAAAAAAATAACCAGTTTTGTAGTGAAATACAGTACAGTAGAACCTCGATTATCCGGATTTTCGATTATCCGGATTGGTCAAAATAAACAAAAATATTACAAATTTGCTGATGTGCACTTGGCGAATTGCGTCCACTGTTTACGTACGTGATGGAATACAGCCTTATTTATTTATATTTTGATCGTTGCATTTGTTCTAATAATAAGTCCCGCGTAAAATATGGGTCAGTCATCGTCTAAATTCGATACGCATTGAACGTTTGTTTCTTGAAAAAATGATCACCATTTAAATATTTATTTTTAATATTACCGATATGTCAACGAAAAGAAAACGTGTCGTAGTTTCATTAAGGGGGTCCCCCCAAGTGACAGCTGTTATTTTTTGGGATTTTTTTTTGACGAACCTTATCAACGTATAAATTTGAAAATTTTACCATATATTTATTGACATTTTAACAGTAAGTCAAAATATTTTCACACTGAAATCACAATGTGTGGTGCACCACTCCAAACGCACCATGTCGAAAAAACGGCCTCCATCCGACCGGCTGATTGGCTTATCGGAATTGAAAAAATCTAACGGCGTTTTAATCTATAAAACTGTAGAAATGAAAACGTTTGACTTAGGATCTTTTCAAAATGTGGAAAATTGAACAATTGACAAGGCCTTGAAAAAAAAAGTTCAAATTTAATGATTTTTTTCGACTCTTTGGTTACGTAAAAACAAAACGGCTAAGAATTTTTTCATTCCTAACTAAAAAGACATTTCCACTACACGGGCAATAAATAAATGAAGGCGAATCGGCTTTTAACCTTTGGTTACTGACGTAGCTAACCGCAGGACTGTTCGGTTATTAGCTACGTTATTTGGTGAACTGACTGGGTGCAGGGAATTAGGGAATTATTATAGAGGGAAAAAAAGTTCAAATTTCATGTTTTTTTTCGACTTTTTGGTTACGTAAACACAAATCGGCTGGGAATTTTTCATTATCCTAGCGCAACATGTTTTTAATCTACCATCAAAATTTCATAGCAATCGGTTAACCCGTTCTTGAGATATCGTGGATTAGGAAAACACAGTTTTGAGAAAAACGCGTTTGAAAGTTCAAATACGATTTAAACTATGAAATCTTTACTCCCCATCAAGCTGCTATGCCTGGTCTGTAGATAATTCTTTCTTCTTCCTCTGTTAAAACTTTTGAAGCTGCTTGCTTTGCTCTTGCTTAAATTTTGGTTTGTTTTATGAATTGAAATTATATGTGTATTTAAAGTTCTCATGTAACAAGCCTCGAAACAAGTGTAGTCTAACTGCAACAACTTTCCATCGACTTCAAATATTGTAAAATTACTTTACCAGCATATTCTACACGTGTTTAAGAATCATTATATGCAACAAAAAAAAAGATTGTTTAAAAATATCACTTGGGGGGACCACCTTAAAGAAAAATTGGATTTAATCTATGCTTTGAAACGGGTGAATCGGGACGATTTTTTGTCTAATAAATATGTTGTCGGAACGTCGACGATCTCGGATATAAAAAAACAAGTAAAAAAATCTTGAAGTTTACCAATTGTCTAATGTCAAGCTTTAAGCTGAAATCGATAATTGATTTTTTCAATAAAAAATAATTTATTATACAGAATATACTTGTCTTTTCCTGTTAATTTTTCCGATTATCCGGATTTGTCCATATCTGGAATATCTTCATCCCCAATTAGTCCGGATAATCGAGGTTCTACTGTTTAAGAAATATTTTCTTGAATATGTGTAATTCCATCTGTAGCTAGTTAATATAGTTTTCTTTCAGACATGCCTCACGCTCTGCCTAAGGGGCTGCCAAGTGTTATACATTATCACTTTGATTTATGACCACTCGTCTCAAATTCACTGGCTATTCGAATGCAGATTCGAAAAAAGTTTTACATACATTGGCAATTCACATTTGAAGATTTCTGGGAAGGGATTATGTAATGAAATTCGATAAATGAATGAAAATATATATATTGAATCTTTATATTTGAAAATATATATTTTTTACGAAACATTGCTATTTTCAATTGATAACTGGAAAATTTTAATTTTATAAAGATGTAATAATTGCCCTTACGATCCCAAGCCCTCGAATGATCTCACATGCACAATTCAAACTGCGACCATCTGAACGGTCCATGTTTCTGACGTATACTTTACGGCCATTTCATGCTGCCAGCAGAACCTTATGAGGTTGCGTCATTTCACATCATACTGAAATAGTGTAGTAGCGATGTTGAAGGTCGCACCGTCGAGTCATGCGTGGCGGGACTCCCCGCGATTCCGACGCACACACACAGCATTGCTACTAGAGACTCCAATTACTCGACATCTCAACTACTCGAGTATCGAGTAGTAAAATTTCAAAATACTCGAGTACTCGAGTATACTCGAGTAGTTTCAGATGTAACAAAATATATATTATTAATTCAAATTTGTGTACATAAATAAATGATAAATAAATAAATAAGCTTATTTTATTCAATTAATAAATTTATTTCAATTTATGAAACATATATCAAAAGTAATAGAGAATTTAACGTCTCAAATTTTAATTTGGTTCAAAGTTTTGTTTTTTTTATTTCCGCAGTAGAAACTCTCTCTGTTGCTGTGGACGTCGGCTTAAAAGTTAGCATTGAATTAAATAGTGCTATATAGTTTTTCTGTCCACTGTTTAAAAAAAAAATTAAATTCGGAAATAAACTTTCATTTATAAAGTACGAGTATTACTCGAGTATTTTTCAAATTACTCGAGTATCGAGTACTCGAAAAATAGCCGAGTATACTCGAGTATCGAGTACTCGATACTCGAATTGGAGTCTCTAATTGCTACGTCACATCTCACGCACGTTTGTTTACATGGAAAATGAAATATCACAAACAATAGATTGCGGGCAACCCGCTGTGACGTTTTACTTCGGCTGTAGATTATTTATTTTTGCATCGTTGGTATGCGAGACTCGGGCATTGTTTTGTTCCCGATCGCGAATTCCGATGCCGTATATCTCGAAAGATTTTACCGTTCTTATTAACCTTTCAACAGCCCAGACTGAAACACTAGACTGATATGCCTCACGCATCTCGAACTTACGAATGTGACTGAGAGATATTGTAATGAAATGCGGGAACCCTGATTTTTTCTCGAGGGAAATCCCTTTATTTTTTTATAAATTATATTTTTTTTATTATTATTGAAGCTTATCCGGAAATTGCATTGCTGTCGTGCATTGGAAAGCTGAGCGCGTACGTGTCTCGTCACGGTCGTCTCTAAGGTTAAATAGTCGAAACGGCCAGGCAAAAAATATGTAGCAGACAAAGAAATTTGAAAAAATTATTAATGACTAATTTGCAATCTTCTAGAGCCGAGTAATACTATCTTGCCCCATCCATCATGTCTTCCAAATAAATGAAAATACAATTAATCCCTGCCTTAAATAACGTAAGGAAGACCTAAGTCATAAATATTTACATCTAGCCGATTTTAAGTTCGCGGTCAACACAATTGGAAAGAATATATACGTTAACCTGATATTCCAATTATTATTTAAGCTTATTATACTTTGCCTAAGAATATTTGCATTATATTACCTATGTACTGGTGAGTGTCATTTACATTTTTAGTATCCGTAGCTATTCGTTTCGGTATATTAAAAAACTTTCGCTTTTTAATGTTTTGTTTAGCTACTGTTTAGCAGTAAACTCTTCGGGCTGAAAATTTTCTCAAGAAAAGCAGTAATCGTCGGAGTGTTCTATATTAGCTATATTTTTTTCTTCAGTTAATTTTCTTTTTGTTTCTTTACTATCTGAGCCTTGGAAAACGGATAGATATAAGAACTGTAATACGTTGCAGAGACCAAAATTATTGTACTTGTGTTTTTGTGAATTGTGTTAAGATTTATAACGGCTTGAAACTTAAAATTCAACGTAGATTTGTTGTTAAAATAATAACAAGATTATTTTATTATAATTGTCATCTATCCAGGCGATCTGATATTTATATTCTTATCAAGACTTAAGCATTGTTTCTATTAATTCATGGAAAGCCAAATCTTTATGTATAAAAAAATAATCATATAACCAAAAACAATACACGTTTATTTTAGATCATTCTTAAAACCGTGATGTCTCATCAGTATCATAAAAATACACTTAGTGGAAATGCGCTTCTTTGAGCATCGCTTGGTTTTAATTTATACTTAATTGTTTTTAACTGCCGATTAAATTATAAACTTAACAGTGAAACATGATCTTCTTTTATTTATGAATCAGGATACACTGTTTAAAGTGAAATCGACGTATTATAAAAATAATATTTTAAATATAGATCGACCCCGCTTTGCATTAGGCCAGTTTTCGCTTGTATTCGCAGTTACGCGGTACGGAGATAATAAATAAAAGATTTCAAAACTGGAATCTTTTTTGTCCATTGAATGCGGTCGGCTTCTTACTTTCGCTGTTCAATAAATTCGTTTTCTCCGTATTAATTGTCTTGTCGAATTGCTCGTATTTTTGTTTCTTCTTCGCGTTTTCACCGAGCATACAGGTGAAATTTATTTTTTGGTACTTTCGTAATAAGCATACATCATGCATATGTTACAGCGAAAGTGTATTATCAGTGATAATATATTATCACTGGCATTTCAGTGAAAGCCTATTTTACTACATTTTCGCTAGCGAAAATATATTATCACTCGCAATAATATATTATCACTGGCACTTGCCAGTTAAATCATATTGAAACTAAATTTGACAGCTTTCAAATTCAACCTTGATGGTTTGAATTGACGTCTCTTGCAGGCCAGTGCTGCCAGAACGAAAATATCGCTGCATCAAAATATAATGCGCCCGGCTTGCACGAAATAAACATAATATGTTTGTTATTAATTATTATAAATCAAATATTATTTTTATTTATTATTATAGAGGCTTTTTTTCTTGCGTCTGGCATTTCACTTTAAGATATCTGGTGACTTTACCATGATTTTTTATTGTATTTATTAAAAATTTACATTATAAAAAATACAAATTAAAAGTTTATTGCTTTTGCAATGTGAAAAAATTAAAACATTGAAGAAAAAAAATTATAGTTTACGGATATGAGTGAAAAAATATATTTAACATTAAGATCAAAACTTTTACTTCAGAAACTATCCTGGTAGTACAGAGGATAAAGCCCAACATTTGCAATGTTTTGTTGCAAGTAATATTAATGTAGATAATTATTGAATGTTAATTTGTTCTCAACTTATATGCCAACATTTTTAACTGATGAAATCCGTGTGAGAATTCAGCCATTAATTGAATAGCGATAGAATAAAATCAGTAAACGATAAATGACTACATTTATCAATATTAAATCGAGTTTTTTTGCTTCTTTCCCATTCTATTATATTATCTATATCAGACTGGAGACGGTGACAATAATTCAAGGTGACAACCCTCAGAAAAACTTTCAAATCATCCGCGACTGATAAGAACTTAGAATTTTGAATGACTTAAAATATCATTTATAAATATAGTGAACATTGATCTCCCGGCTTGGAATCCATGCTGTTCACCTATTATTTTTACTATTTTTTTTATAGATTAAATAAATGTATGGAATTACAGCTAATGTTAATGCGGGGAATTGACCCGGAAGCCACCTGATGGCTAGGACAACGCTCTTGCCAATAGACCACAGGAACCGACCGAAAGATTAGAAATGGTTCAATTTGTTTAAGTATCATGTGATGCATTATCATCTCTAAAACCTTCGCTGGCGCTGAGAGAACAGCCACTGGCCTATAATTTTCAACTAATGATTCTGCACCGCCCGCTTAAAATTGGTGTAATCTTAGATATTTTTCAGGGATCATTCCCATCATTCCCAAATATGTTTGGTCGTCTAATGTAAATTTATATTCCCCGTCCCATTGAGACTGAAAATCAATCAGGTCTACCTGGCATCTACTATTAAAGTGAGAAAAAACCATTGGTTTCACCACCAGGCCTTTTTTCTGTTTCGCTTCTGAAAGCGTGGTTCGCAAATGTTAAGAAACACTTGAATTTCGTGATATGATATATTTTTGTATTTGCGTCTTAATTCTTTTCGTATTCGGTCCTTGATCTCGCCTCTTTCAATTGGTTTATCAAGTAAATGTACTTTTCTATGTTCATTGTCTTATTATGCTTAATCACGGGTGTCTTGGATAATATCATAATAATTTTTCTTCATTTCTGAACATATTTTTACGTAAAATTAACCGGCATAATTCACACGTTATATCTGACAGCTGTCAACGCGAACAAACCGCTCTGAAGGTGTGTGCGAAACTTCATCTTTGTCTTGGACCAATCATATAGCATTATAATATATTATACTCTCCGTGATCGTGACTAGTGAAATCACACTGTCATACAAATTTATTTCTTTATATATTTTCACCGGCCAGATCAGTGAAAGTATATTTTAACTAGTGATAATATAATATCACTGATAATACACTTTCGCTGTAACACATACATTTCAAAAACGCGTCTGTCTTAACGTACTAATTGCCTTACCTAAAAAACCCCCCTCATACCTCATTCCATAACTCTAGCACTACCACATACACATTTTTTTCGATCTTACGTGAACGCTATTTTAGACCTTATTATACGTGACATTATGTTATAGTTTCAAATGAATACAAATCTGATGTTGCGTTGAAGCTATTTTAGACCTTATTATACGTGACATTATGTTATAGTTTCGAATGAATATAAAGTTTTTTTTATTTTTGTTGTTATTTAACACGTGTTTTTAAGAAGACTGCGATGCGATATTTTGCCGTTTCTCATCTCAATTTGCAGTTTTCATTTTATACAGGTCAAAATATTATCATATTATTTAACCAAACTTCATATGTTCGGTCGACGGCAATTTATAACATCTAAGCAAGCATAGTATTGAGGATATTTGGAAAGTGACAAGATGGAAAAATGACAGTAGATTTATTGAAACACAGACATGTAAGGCTTCATTGGCTTAACCATTTATTAAAAATTCAATGTTCATAAAAATCAAAGGAAAAACTTTCCTTAAACAATTAAATATTAGCTGTCAGGATCTTCCGACGCCCTAACTCACGGTTGAGTTATTGTGTGATTCCTAATATTCGGCAATGTCTTCGAGAATAGCGGAGAACGGATCCCGCTGATGTAATCTCGTCCTCCACATAAACTCATACAGATATGAATCCAAGAAATGTCGATGAATCCCCCTACGCCGCTTGTTTCCCCACTTGGCTGAGCCCCACATTCGCTCCACATTCTGCGTGTGAGCCTGTGTTACTGGGTCGACAAAGTGAAAACTGTGGTTTACCGTCTGATGATTAAAGTGCAAACTGACTCTGTGGTAAGCACGCCAAGAGTCGCTAGTAATAATAGAACCCGGTCTGATGTCCTGATGAAATAAATCTCATGTGGAAAAAAGTACTAAAAATGTGTTATTATTTTATTATAATCCCTTTCCACCAAGTATTGACAGTGAACATCTTAAAAGTGATTATTATATTAAGAAAGCGGGGAAAAGTTTAGTAGAAGACTAATTTATTACATTTTGACTAAATGTCTTAGCCGATAAAAATTCAAACATATTTTCTTTCATATTCGTTTTTATGGCAACTTAATGACCAACAATGCAAAAGGGAATTACAGACCCACAGACATACGCCGTTTCAGTTTTGTATATAAGATATACCTTGTACAGTATATTCGTTGAAAAAATAAAAAAAAGAGTCCATTCTACTTTGCGCATTCCTATGGAGAAAATAAAAATAGCTTGAAATTGATGAAAAAATATTTGAAAAACAGATATATATTTGAAAATATTTACTCTTGTAGACCCAACATGACAGCATGACGTTGCTACCGATATGTCACTTCATAATAGTTTTTTTGTCATTTTCCTAACGAAACAGTGCTTTTAATTAAAACGCATTGCTTACAGTGTGCAAGAATTTGTGTGTAATTACCATAGTAATTAAAAAGGCCCGTATACAAAGTGTTAAATTTGTCAGTTTGGGGCATGACAAACTAACTGACGAACTAACCAATCAAAAAGCACATGTAACGTCTTAATCCCTTTAAATAAAGGATGTATTTGTCCATCTTATTTGGTAATCGATCAATACTACCTTTTCGATTCTTCGATACGTTTTCTCATAGTAAAGTGAGGGTGGTATTAGGTAGTCGGTACAAATTTATAATGGTTTACAGTTGCACCTGTTTCACGCATCTTTAATGCACATGCGTGTGTAAACGTATGTTTATTAGTGTGAGTCCCGATATCCGTGAACTTACTGCGCAGAATTTAATATAATTAAAGTTTATAAAGTATATACCGTTTATCACGAAAGTACCTATTTTTTTATTAAAAATGTTATCGATCACTATCGAATTTTTTTGTTGGAGACTGTTTTCTTTATTAATTTAAAAGCATTTTTTTTTAAAAGTGGTGCTGTTTTGATAGTAATGAAATCATCAAAATACTACTTAAATAAAAGTATTGCGTATCAGTACCACAAAAGAATGATTTGTTTATCCGTAACCAATGAAACACATTCATATAGCCTTAATTAAAGACTTGTAAAAATATTCATTTAAATATTTAAATGTTCCTTTTGGGACTTCCTATGGATTCTGGAATCAAATGCCTTTATTGATTTTCAATGTATTATTTTTTCAACCATAAGGCGAATTCTTAAAGAATATGAACTCCAGGCGGGAGCGTTTCTTGAATGAAGTTTCACTTCGAGTACTGTTTGTATTTAAGGTAGTGTACAAAAAAAAACTTTTTATTGATATCATTTACGAAAAATCGTTCGAATGTAAAAACTATTTTCTTATCCTCATTACCAAAACTAACACAGCGTTTTATTTCAAATAAAAAGTAATTATTGTATCTAATTCTTTGTTATCTTATATATAACACCGAAACGGCGTTTGTATGTATGTGGGTCTGTAATTCCCTTTTGCATTGTTGTTGCAAGTTAAAACAAACGAATTGATTTCGCTCGCGAAAGTTTCGACGGTAAATTTGTTTCGTTATCAATGTGTGTGTAGAGACTCCAATTACTCGAATATCGAGTAGTACATTTTACAAAATACTCGAGTACTCTCATATGAACCAAAATATCTTATATATAAAACCGAAACGGCGTATGTATGTCTGTGGGTCTGTAATTCCTTTTTGCATTGTTGGTCATTAAGTTGCCAGTTGTTTCAACTTGGCCCGTCTGAATTTACGCGCCGAGTTGAACATAACCCCAAACTGTTCCGAGCGAAGCCGGGTTTGAATACTAGTAAATTAATTAAACCAATAGCCGTGTTGTACCCAATAAGTCCTGTCGAGCGAAGTTGGCACGTGACCTTTTACAGTTGCGTAGGCTGTAGATTAGTCTTCGCTTTCATAAGTTACAGCCTCTGATAATCTTTGTCTTTCATTGCCGTCATTTTATAAAAAAAACAAACGTTTAATCTTCTCGGGACTAAGGTATGTAAATGCGGTTTCTATACGAAGTGTTTGTTTAAAAAGTCTTATTAAAAGTTAATCAGGGCTTAATATATTCGTATGATTAACGATTCGATAATATGTATTAAATTTCAGATCCACTTTACGAAGGCTAAAAAAATTGTTCTTATTCTTGGGAAGAGCAGCAGTGATGGTTTTATGACAGTACTGAGAACTAAAGTGCTATAGAAATCCCCGACATATATCAATTCTTAGTGTTTTGTTTACCAGACAATACTCGCTGTTTATGTAAATCAATGTTGGTACATAATTTTTTCTCAACCTTTTTTGTGCCAGGGACACCTCGATTACCAAACTAGTGTTACCTGTCACAGCGTCTTATTCGAGTTAAAGGCATAATTATTTGTTAATTAAAATCGTACGAATCTGTTCGATTGAGTTTCAATTGTTTATCATTGTGAGTATTTTCATTTTGTATACTGTGTAAGATTCATTTTTACGTTTTGTTTGCTAAATTTAACCTCTGCTGCATATTGTGAACGGCTTTGGTTTCATGTTAATAAATCGAAATATTCGTGCAGTGAAATACATTTACAATGGATCCTTCTAATATGAAATAATCGAGTGACATGTACTTTTTCAAAAACATGTGCATTAAACCACAACCTACATATCTCATCACAACTAAAAACGGCAAAAGTGAAAATGATAAGAAATATCTTATTATTAAACCCCTTTTCAAAAGATCTCAATATCTACACCGCTATTGAGAAACTGCTCTATCGAATGTTATCCTTCAAATAAATCAACTTGCTTTCACTTATTTACTTGACAACCGTCTGTGTTTTCACGCATGCTTTGTTCAGAATAATAAAACCGCATGATTTACACGAATCTAACGAGTGTTTCATCAAACTGTTGCTTTGCTCACATCGGTTCCAGCCTTTCGTACAAACTATCGTTTTACTTTGCAAGGAATGTTCGTCTATTTCATGTCGATCGATGTTACCAGTGGCGGCCGGTGACCAGAATATTAGGGAGTGCAATAAAACAACCTATTTATGCAAAAAATCCATCCTCCGATTCTTGGATTTTGAAAATACATCTATAACACGGATATTAAAGTCCGACATTGACGATACCAACTGCTTCTCTATACTTAGCATGGCAAGGGAGAAAACAAAAAACTCTATTAAGGCTAGTACAGCCACAGAGCCATGGAGTTTTTTTTATAAATTGCAACATTAAAAATACCGATTGACTACTTTAGTTTGGCCGTACACTTCTGAACTATATTTAAAACTAGCAAAAAGACGTCCTGCTGCTTTGATTTCTAGCCTTTTAGAAAAATCTCGACGATTTTCTTTGATATAGGACACTGAGTTTGCAGGAAACATTATTGATTATTATTTAGTATTATTAATAAATAATAAATATATATAATAATATTCAATGCTTTAATACATATATTAATAATACTTATTATATTTATTTATTATATACATATGTTAATATTTATTTATAATATATGTTAATATTATATAGTAGATATATAGTAATAAAGTTAAATTATATTGTAGAATATTATATAGTAGGATATTGTATTTAAGGTTATTAAACAGTTTTATATAGACAAAGCCTTTCCATATAACAAAAACTTACAAAGATTCATATTATATACGCTAATAGGGTTTGTATTAAGATGTCTATGAAATGAAAAAACAAGTATGAAAAATAATAATAAAAATGTTATAGTTGCGTGTTGCGTGAATCAAGTCGAAACTGCAGATGAGGTTAGAATGCACTGTCACAAACGCACTTCACAAATCACCCGCAAATATCTTTTATTTTTCCGTTCGTCAAAGGACCTTATCTGCCAAAATTTGGGCCAATACTGAATGACAGAATACAAATATATATGTTTTCGCTCAATTTCTTTTACACAAGTCATTTTGGTGCATTGGGTCTTAATGCACCGGGTTAGTCGAAATTTCAAAAGATTTTTTTGCATACGCCTTCGCCGTGTGAAATAAAGTCATGTTTTCTACCTACTTTTTATGCCAAATGGGACATTTCGAGAATTTCCAAGAAATGCACCATATCGAGGAACATCTGCAATCAGCTTATTTCGGGGAATCTACTTATATAATATTTGTGTGTTTAGGTCGCATGCGTGAAAGATCGTTTTATGAAACCATACATCGTTGGAATTTTGAATGAACAAATTGGTATATATATTTTGAAATTGATGAGCTCGATTCTTGGGGGACTAATGCACGTTTGCTCCTTCACACGAGCCGTCCCTGGATGTTACCTTACCTTCGGTGTTTTTAATAGTCGAGGGCTTTAGTTTCACATGAGGCACAATTTACCATACTTCGTGATTGTTGTACCTAAGTCATAAATTGTACTGCTTTTCCTTACTGCATCGTTTAATTACCGATTACTTACGAAATTGTATGTAATTTAAATCTTTTTGTATATATATGCCTATTTATTATTATTCAAATACACTGATGATTTCTCACCACCAAGACTGACATTTATCAATACGAAGAAACACATTTTCGTTGCTAATTACACGTTAGCACAATGATCAGGACCGGTTTCGCTTATTGCTAGAATTGATTCCACCACTGGTTGAATTTATTATTCAGATTGTTTACTAAAATCACTTTGGATATAAATTTTCATGAATATTGAGAAGAAAAGCAAAAGCTCTTACGTGAGAATTGCTTAGGACAAGTGCTGCTGATTCCATTCGATAGCTTCTTCTTCTAACTTGTTGGATACCGGAATCCTTGACAACCGGCGGGCAATATCGACAGAGGATAATCAAGGATCGTGGTTGACACGGTCAAAATTTTCTTGATGTGCGGTAAGTATGAAGTATACCGAACGCATTGACTATGAAAATTTGGATCGGCAAGTCGTAGAAGAAAATTAATCCGATCGGCTAATAATATAACAATGGCGCACTCTGAACCTTTCTGGACTTGCAAATTTAATGTTTCATTGTTGCGCGACCTAAATTCTGATTAAACGCGAAACGCCAAAAACGTTCAGAAGATTTTTTTCAAATTTTTATTCTGCGCTAAAACGCAAAAAACTACCGTTTACCGTGAAAAGATTATTACTTGATTTCATCGAAAATGGCGGTGTGGTGCTTATTAAGATTCTCAGTATTCACGTTCTGCGAAATTCATTCGTCATGGTGAAAATTTACATTAATAATTGCAAGTAATGATGAAAAATTATCTGGTCGCCGCGCTAGACAAACTAATTTAACTGGAAATTGTAGGCAACCGGGCTTTGTAGCTAGGAATGGCAAACTTCGGCTCTTTGGACGTGACTTTGAAATCGCACAAAAATAACTTTAACTTGTACATACAAACCTCTTTTTGTGTGACTTTTTTTCTGCGTTTTTTTTTAAATATATTTTTGGTACTTTAACAACGTATCGCAATTAACAGTGGGTTCTTCACATACTGCACGTGAAAAATCTCGTGTTTCACTTGTTTAGCAAAATGTAACCTTGACCCGTGCTTCCTTGTACATGTTATGTTCCCTTATTAAGTTATAGCTTTTTTTGTGCGATTTTCCGCGGGACGTGTCTACCGCACAAAAAAGGCGTAGGTGTATATTTTTCGAACAAATTTTAAAACACTTATATAGCATGGACTTTCAATTCAGATGTTCGCAATACCTACTGTTTCTCTTCCGTAGTACGGAAAAATAGTTGAATCCTCCTTTGCACCCCCCAACACCCCGTCACCAGCCGTCACTGGTTGGACAGACAGGTAGAAACTTTAATATTAGAATTAAAGAACATATAAGATGTTTAAAGAGTAATAATTTTTCTGAGTTTGCCAATCATTTAATAGAAAATGACCATAATTTTAATCAGACTAGTAATGTAGAAATACTCCACCGAGTAAATAAAAATGGTTTAAAGATGAATAGTCTAGAATTTTTAGAAATAAATAAAACTCTTAATAAAAAAGATATATTATTAAATAATATTCTTAACAGGACAGGATGCTCGCCTTTATTAACATTATTCCCGATCAATAGAGTAATCACCCAACCTAACTGATTGATTGCAGCTCATTAGTTTATAGTTTATTAGTTTGTAATGTTTAACGTCATTAGAAATATATTTGTTTGCTTTGTTTCGATTCTATAACCCTCTCTTTGCGTCCCTTAAAAGGAAAAATCCCAATCTAATTGATTGATTGATTGCACCTTATTAGTATCATTATGTTATTGCATTGTTTTGATTCTATCACCCCCTTCCTTGTTTCCTTTAGAAGGAAAAAAACCCGTAATCCATTTTGTAATTTCATAATTTAAAATGTTAAAATGTTAGAATTTATCTTGCTTCATTACTTAAGCAAACTTTGCGATAGTAAGTCTGAAGATGCCTCTGAAAGAGGCGAAACACGTGTCACAGTTACTTACACAATACGTGGAATAATCAAAGTTATTTTGAATTTTATATTAATATGAACTTCCACAAAGTTACCGCCGAAACCATCGAAAATATTAAGTTCATCATAGTTATCATTATATTGAATATTAACAAGAAACCGAATTTATCTTAATAAGTGCACACAAGTATAATACTTACTTACAATAAGAAAAGTTTTCATTAGTCATTTATTGCAGGCCAGTTATATTTAAACGAGAAAAAGAAAGCGCACTACCAAAAGAGCAATCGATAATATTGGACGACCTTTATAGTAATTGAAATAGACATATTTTATCTTTGTAATTCCAGTAATAACGGACATGAAAAATGTGTGATCGAAGCTAATTATGAATGGGAAATCTGCCCAAGGCACCGATCTTGTACCCGGCAAGGCGACTGCCCGAGCAGAACGGGTTCCTGCATCAACGACCCAATACTACTGATTATTCCTTCAGATCCGACCTTCCGAATGATCACCGCGCCAGGATATATATTATTATAATCGAATAACCAACGACCCGTACCTTCGCGGCTCATGGACGCGTATAGCTATCAAAAGACCCAGCGCACGCCAAGCTTTGACAAAAATAACCTATCGATCAGGTATACATGTTTACCTCCTACGACTCCTATGTTATCAAACTATCGAATGCGGAAATTTGCGTAATGCTCTCGGTTCTACTGCGGTATATTTTACTAAGGTCACGTCGAATATAGTCTATCCAAAAGCTTTTACAAATAACAGTTGTTTTACATATTTAGAAACCCTGCAAATCAGTCATCAACCTTTCGAGAAATATAAATCTATGCATGCTTCAGATTGGCCGTAGAGTCCTGACTTATATTGTGGTGTTTTATATTGGTACTTCAGCAAATAATGCTAAGATATATAGAGGGTAGGAGACCTGTAGGTAGAATGAGAAGTAATATAAAATTTAAAATAACTTTGATTATTCCACGTATTGTGTAACTAACTCAGACACGCGTTTCGCCTCTTTCAGAGGCATCTTCAAACTTACTCATTAGTTTATAGTTTATTAGTTTGTAATGTTTAACGTCATTAGAAATATATTTGTTTGCTTTGTTTCGATTCTATAACCCTCTCTTGCGTCCCTTAAAAAGGAAAAATCCCAATCTAATTGATTGATTGATTGCACCTTATTAGTATCATTATGTTATTGCATTGTTTTGATTCTATCACCCCCTTCCTTGTTTCCTTTAGAAGGAAAAAAACCCGTAATCCATTTTGTAATTTCATAATTTAAAACGTTAAAATGTTAGAATTTATCTTGCTTCATTACTTAAGCAAACTTTGCGATAGTAAGTCTGAAGATGCCTCTGAAAGAGGCGAAACACGTGTCTGAGTTAGTTACACAATACGTGGAATAATCAAAGTTATTTTAAATTTTATATTATGATGAACTTGTTTAGACGAAGTGATTGTTTGGCCGTATAGAGTATATAATACATATCATTACATCGACATCCGATATAGAATCAACTACGTCGCTAATTTTTAACCTACCATAATGCAGTTCTACGAAGTGTGTAGCAAGACAATTATCAAAGTCATTTCAAGCAGTACAATTCGTCACGCTATATATGCACGAAATGTTCATTACCTCCCAGCAGTTCAAAATAATGTTCTATGATTTTTTTAACCTGATTCACAGAAAACAGTAGGGTCTTTTCGCTGTCATTTCAGTAGCGATATGTATCGATGGTTGGGTTAAAGGAAAGCTGATTTTAGAGACTTCCATTGATATAAAATTCAAAATAACTTTGATTATTCCTCGTATTGTGTGTGTTTCGCCTCTTTCAGGCTTCTATTAATTCAATTTTTGAATTGAATACATAATCTTCTCACTTTTTTAAAGAGAATTTCTGTATTTCAATATTTATTAGTTTTTAAAACCCACTAAGTTAGCATTGATAATTGGATTTTCGCGAAATGTCATTTTATCGTCTGCTCGTGCGTGATTGCGTTGTATGATTTATAAGTTTTATGAACGATTTCATATACTGAAAAATCGAACCGACCTTGTAGAGCCATACCTTTGAGTCCGCTTAGTATTCGATCGAATCATCAGTGCAGAACTATTTTCGGCTCTATCGTCGATGGAGTATATTTTATTTTTGAATTTTTATAAACTCTAATAATTACAAGTGATAATACCGCCGACAATTGCACTGTCATAAAACCGACCTCAGTCCGTTTTTTTCCCAACTCTCCGTTATGCGCACTGAAAAAATAAATAACGCAACCGAAATTAAAAATGGTTAAAAAGTTTGATTACACCAACCAGTCAGTCATTCGGTTGTTCGCCAATGGAGCGTGATCAAAGTTAGAAAGTTTTCAGCATCGAATAATAAATTTATTCCGCGTCGCGTCTATTCACTATCTTCACGGGTGGCACAATAGTTTATTGGCCACAGAAGTTTTGTTCAATTCAATGTTTGCTAATCTGTCAACACAGCCATGTTTTATGTCGTGCTCGAAATGGTACGTAGAAAATTGATTGCACCGGTAATTCGAGCGTTGCCTTGAAAGGTATATGAGATTTAATACGGAAAGAAAAATAGCAATGTATTTTAATTCTACATAAATTTATCTATTTTAATCTACATTATTTATGTAGAATTAAAATACATTGCTATTTTTCTTTCCGTATTATAATGGAGTTCTTCCAAGTAAATGCCTACTCAATCAATATATATGAGATTTATCCAAAAATTTACTAAATGTTAATCGACACGTCGACCTTCCTTGAAAAATCTGGATAAGTTGTCATGATAACATAGGAAGTAGAGTGACATAATCTCTCGTCAAATATATTGAAATGTGTTTTGCTTATTCTAGCACCCACAACCATTTGTAAGTTGAACGTCAAAAGTGTACGCTTGGTGAATTTGGAACTTAACTAGGAATTAAATCATAAGAATAAGCCGCCGAGTATTGAACATCTTTTATCTTATAGATGAATAATATAAATAACACTTGCTGGAATGAATTTAGTGTATTGTAATCTTATCTATGGTTTCGACTTAAATTTTATTTTATATCAAATTATCACGTTTGCTAGTCGTAATTTTCCCTCTACTGCTTCTCTTCTTTGAGCGGTCGTGGTGTAGAAAGAGTCGGTGTCTGTTATTATTTTTCGCAAAACCTGTTGAATGTATGATGATAGAAAAAACTATATAAGATCGACGCTGCTCGCTGATTGTCACATTGTCGCCAAAATTGCCCGCGACAAGTTGTAACTTTGCCGGAAGCCCGGTGCCTCGAGAGCTTTACTAACAATGTCCGATCAATGCGACAGTAATGAAATGTCTCCCATAGATTTGATTTCAAATTTATCAGGCGATAAATAAATTCCGGTTTCTTGGCAACGCCGCTTATCATAATGTGTTTCAATCGATTTGTGAACTGCGAATTTGTAAACTGTAGCTTGTTATTTGAATTTCAATCTGATATTTTAATCTTGTGATTTATTGCATGTTAAATAATTTATCTTCCAACATATGTGAATCAAAGTAATCCTGCTCGTATCGCATAACACCGTAGAACTATGAAATTACGTCAGCCGAATCGAATATGTTCTGCAACTATGTTGTGACCGTCAAAAATTAAGTTTTGTCCGAATTTATTCATCGACTCTTACTTATGTATAATTTAAAATAACTTAAGTAGCTAAAGTTACTGCCTGATTGACTTATATCGTGGGATAAGATTTTATAGGTACTACAGCAAATCGAACACATTCGAATCTTACTTAAAGGGATTTTTTTTCCTACTGTACTAAATATCACTTTTAAGGTGCTCATTATTACTTGGTGGTAAGGCATTATAATAAAAATAATAATACATTTTTAGTAATTTTTCCGCATAAAATTGATTTTATCAGGACCGGTTTCGCTCATGGCGAGCATTGTCAACTGATAAGGAATACAATAAATCAGAAATATTTATACAAAAGTTAAGTATGACAAACAATTGGTAAATTGTTTTTCACCTTGCCTTGTTTTTCATACTTAACTTTTGTATAAATATCACTGTTTTATTGTATTCCTTATCAGTTGACAATGCTCGCCATGAGCGAAACTGTACTATAAATGTATTATTATTTTTATTGTACTAAATGTCTTAAGAAATGTATTGGTACTTTCATGCGTCTAATAATTGAGATATAATTATGTAGCGTTGTTTTCAAAATATATTATCTAACGAAAAGAATATCCAAATATAATTCTAGAAAGTTATTATACTCCATAGGTAGTGTGCAAACAAAAACTGTTAGTGAAATCTAAAGATTTCACGTATAGATCGATACAATTCACCAGTATTGTTAAATCACTTTCAACGCCGAAACATTATCGAAACGAGTTGAATGGATTTTTCAAGGATTTCCAATAATGTTTTATTATTATTTGTTCGCAGTCAATCACGATAGATCTCACCAGAACCTGTTCTCGGAAGCGGTTTTCTTTTGCAATAATTCCGAATGGCGCTCATTTTTCGTCACATGTCCATACAATGTGTGGACTTACTTCAATAGTTATGACATGCTATTTTTGAGGAATAACAGATTTGACATTTCAAACCTCAAATTTATATTTCTTCCGAGAAAAGCGATTTATAAAATTTTTTAGTTCTTTAACAACAGTTGGGAAGTTTTCATTACCAAAAATACAATTTATAATTGATTGAGTAGGCATTAACTTGGTAGAACTCCATTATAATACGGAAAGAAAAATAACAATGTATTTTAATTCTACATAAATTATTTTATATATTTGTTGATAGCTATTTCGGCTTACGCCTTCGTCAGAACTATGTTTAAAACGTGTATTAGAGATAGCTTATATACCTTTGCTAGACAGGGTGCCCCCTACATAATCTCTTTCTGTTGAAACCATACCTACGTCACAAGAAAGAATTTAAATAAGTTTGATTTATTGGTCTAAAGTAATGGTGGGAAACAATAATTTGGGTATTTTTGGGTTATTGGATCGTGTGAAACCACTTAAAATCTGCAATGTCTAAGTGCATCTATTTTAAATTGTTTTAAGTTTATTGTTTGTTAAAGGTTTTAACAGAGGTGAACTATTAATTGTGATCTGATCGTTAAGAATTTCATTGGACTGATTATACCTATTAATTTCAAGCTGTTCCAATGCATTCAGTTTTAGGCCCTTATTGCAGGAATGTAAACGATTCGGGACCGAATTCGGATTATGTGCTAATTCTATAAGGTGATTTGCTTATTGTGAATCAGTTTTTCCATTGTTAAAGGATCTAACATGTTCGATTGCGCGCGTAGTAATCCGTCTCCCAGTCTGTCCGACATATACTAAATCACATGTACCGCAAGTCATCTTATATATACCGCTTCTATCAAGTTTATTAATCCTGTCTTTACTATTTTTAAGATGTGTACCTAAATTATTATTAACTTTAAATGCCAAGAGTGAAGTGAACCATAAACTATCTGCATACAATTCAATGATACACAGATTACTGGCTAAATCGATGAATCAGATAGATTATTATAACGAATTACATACTATAGAACAAATTGCGCGTAATAATGGCTATGAGAAAAAGGTGATAACAAACTTATTATATAAAAAACGTTTAAAACTAGCTAGAAAACTTATTTACCCTAACTTAATACAAGAAAACCGCTTCTTTAAATCAATTAACTTCTTAGGGAGTATTAGTGAAAAAATTCACCACGAGATTAAAAATTCAGTAAATGTAGCATTTAAAGTTAATAATAATGTAAAAGTAATGTAATTCATTTTTACAAAATTTTGACCGTTATATTGTGAGTATTACGTTTTATTATTATATTTAGATGGAAGACATGTTAAACGAAACGAGAAACGTTTTCAAAACTCAGTGGCAGAGAATTTGATTATAAAATTAAAAATAACTTAACTTAGTTAATTCCCACGCATTGACGTATCAACAAAGAGAAAAGCTTAATATAGTAACAACCCATATTTTCATGAACACGAGTGAACTTGAACTGACGGCGTAACCCGGGTCGTCAGCGACAAAACTCGTGGAAAAGTACAAAATTCACACGATTCAAATTTGATATTAAAATTTCATTTCAGTCGACTTCTTTTTATTACATACGGTTAATAATTGTCATACATAGTTAATTTTTGAATGCTAACGGCATTTTTTTAAATAAACGAAGTCATTATCCAGCTGAATCTTATATATAAAACCGAAACGGCGTATGTATGTGGGTCTGTAATTCCCTTTTGCATTGTTGGTCATTAAGTTGCCATAAAAACGAATATGAAAAAAATATGTTTGAATTTTTATCGGCGAAGATTTTTAGTCAAAATGTAATAAATTAGTCTTCTACAGAACTTTTCCCGGCTTTTATTATTAATAATAATGTTTATTATTTACGTGCAGGTATTATTTGACATTTCTTTGACAGCAAATTAGATTTTTTCCATGAATTTGGACATTTTAATGGGCGAGAATGGGGCTGTCATCAAATTAAATAAAGTTTGTGATTTTATTTTAACTCTATTTTGGATCACTTTTAAGGTGTTCACTGTCAATACTTGGTGGAAAGGTATTATAATAAAAATAATAACACATGTTTAGTACTTTTTCCACATGATATCTATTTCATCAGGACCGGTTTCGCTCATGGAGAGCATTATCAACTGATACAATAAAACAGTGGTATTTATGCAAAAGTTAAGTATGAAAACAAAGTATGTCAAACAATTGGTAAATCAACTAAGCAAATAAATTAAAGCAAATTACAAGAAAAATAGACTAAAAATAAAATGTTCAAGACCTCTTAGCAATGCAAAACTATCACATCAAAAATCAATTAAGTATGAATAAGTTTTATTTGAATATTTTTTTTTCAAAAATTGAGAATTTTTGGGTGGCCGAATAAAAATCTTTGGCGGTCCGTAGTTTGGTGACAGGTTAGTGTACGGCGACAAACTACGGAAATACATGGGTTCATTATTGATTGTGTAATATAATAGTTTTAAAACTTTATTTAATTTTTGGAAAAAAGAGAACATGCAATTTAATTAATTATAACGTTTCAATATTCACAGAGCGTTGTTTATAGAAATCGCCTTGGCAGGATGCGTCGCCTGTCAACTGCTGAGAGCCTTGGGTCGCATATGCAAATCGGAACTGCAATACACTTCAGCACGACTAAATGCAATCATCGCCCTATGCTTCATTACAAGTATTATCATTTTTTTCAGGTAACCAGGTGTGTATGAATCGGTATATGAACCATTTCATACGCTCGAATTACAATAATAAAACAGTATTTGTCCTAACCACAGCAATAGCTTTTACAACTTGGCTAGTTTACTGTCAAAGTTGTGGATTATCTGATTGCATAGTAATAAATATAATAATACAATTTTAGTACTTTTTCCACCTAAAATTTATTTGATCAGGACCGGTTTCGCTCATGGCGAGCACTGTCGACTATGTTGGTGAGTGAGACAGTTGACAATGATCGCCATGAGCGAAACCAGTCCTGATCAAATAAATGTTTTTGTGGAAAAAGTACTAAAAATGTATTATTATTTTTATTATAATGCCTTTCCACCAAGTATTGACAGTGAACACCTTAAAAAAGATTGCTTATTAGCAATGTTACACCGGCGAGATCAAAAAAAATTCCACTTCATTATTGATCGGGAAATATATGCCAAAATTATCCTTGAAAAATATAAAAAATACCTTGCACATAATTTCTTCGACCATTCATCTTGAATCTTACGAGGCTTAAACAAAATAACGATAAATATATCCATTTTATCGTCGTGCTTACTGACAAGATAGGTTAAGTCGGAAATATTTGTGTGCTTAATTTAAATGAAATTATCAAAAGTATCTCCTAAACTATTGAATGCGTGTAAACTCTATTACAAATCTATAATAACTGAATCCTACATGCCACTGTGTATTATCATGAAAAAATATTTAGAAATTAAAAAAAAAAAATTGCCATGCTAGGAAACATTTACAGTGTATCAATGCATATAATGCATGTCTCGCCAAGTGTTGAAGAAGATTAGTAAAAAGAGCTTTCAAATATTTTTTGATATAATACGAATTATTCGAAATCATCGGTAAAATATATTATATTTTTGGTATACGCTGTTATAAATCAGTAAGAAAACTTGTAATCCTTATCCGTATCGGAAAATTTTGAATTACTAAAATAACCTAACCTTGCGAAATCTGTACTGCTTTTACAATTATTGAATGCTTTTTTTAATATCATACATACCTGCCGTGTTGTCAATTCACGATACTTAATTTCAACCAGTTTTGTAAGCCTCCGCATATTTGTGTCATCAGAAGAACCGATAGCGCGACACCAATGCTGTGATTATTACAACAACTGTCAATACATACTTTGCATGCATATGACCTACCAACACCAACCGAGATTCGCTCATTTGTCCCGCCCTATTCGCGAACATAGAAAATAATAGCATATAAAGAGTTGTTTTCGCAGTGAAAATTATTGCGTTTTTTTTTTCATTAACGTTCATTCATACATGTGTTAACATTGTAGAAGATTGTTTAAATAACAAACTTACTTGTCGAGTGAAGTGAAAATTACTGGGAATAGTCATAACCCCTTTTTCAAGATTACATATAGTCCTTACCGCCAATTCATGGTGGAAAGTCCGTGTGCTTAAATAAGTAAAACAGTTAACAATGAATCGGTTTAAAAGTCGCGATGAGCAAAATCGTTCCCGTTTATTTACGAAATATGTCTTTTATTTATTGAACATTTCCCCGCTCGCTGGTTTTTATGCCTCCGAAGAGAAACAATATTTAAGGTATGTGATAATTTTATGGATCTATATGGTACCGTGAGGTACCGACTTACTGTTTTGATATATCGAAATCAAATACATATTATGCAAATGAGTGCGTCATTATGATCCTTCCTCTGAATCCTTTTACGGAAAATCGTAACGGTCTCGACCATACATATCGCAAGAGAATTGAAACTATCAACACTGCGAAGGTGTGGCCCGTCAAACTGCTACATAGTCGTTTCCCTACGTCACTAATTTTATTCCGATAAGCATATAATTATTGCCAATAAAATGGCTCGCTTACGTTAATATCTTTTATGAAGTAGAAACCCATTTCGATGTTATGAACGATCCTGCAAATTGATCCAACTATTTATAGTTCTGTTACAGCTCTATTAATCATAATATCGGAGCTTATTGTTTTCTGTCAACTTCTCAGCTCGATTTATGAAAAATCCCATCGCTTACATGACAGTTACTATTGTAAGTGTAAGTACATTTTATTTTCTCGACTATCTTGGTAAATAAGTTATTTTATACATAATAAGGTTATAATGTCAAAAAAAGCAATAGACCACAGCAGATAATAAGTCAATCCCGATTCGTGAGGGTAAAATATGTCAGCTGGTCGCAATAAAAATGCGCGTACAAGAATGAGCGGCTCATATTTCATTGAACGGTATTAACTACTGCCGATTCTTGACGAAACACGTGCTATGTAAAAATATCCTCTCCATTATGCTGCGAAAATATTTGAAAAAATAATACGTTGAGAAAAATCCTTCCTGCATTACAACTACTATTCTATTTAGCACGAACTATTTTATCACTCTCGTTACTGAACTAAAACGTCACCTATTACTGTATCGAATACAATCCTTGTGCGCATTTAGAATCGACTATCATTCTCTCACGATGCTTAATAAGTTGTATGTAAAAAAATGATACTCACTGAATCGAAATAATATATCATTTGAGCTGAGACTTGATCTCTGAACATTCGAAGATTTACTATTTATCTTGCGGACATTATCACCGAAACGTACATCATTTATTTAATTAATGAGTCGTTTACGATATATAATATACACACGTTACGCACTGGTATATCTGTTAGCGACGTTGTCCAGTTGTATGCCGCGTTGCCAGGCTGTTATTATTTTGTTCTCTTAGAGAGATGTGGTAAATAAATAGAATCGAAATCTGTTTTCGAGTAAAGTTTTCATTTCGACTGCGTATGGAGGTGGGTAATTGAATACACACGATATTTTCTTCTTTACCCTTACATCTTATCCACCACAGTATTTTTTTATGTAAACTTTGTTATGCTCGTGTACCCGCGTGTACTCGCAGTAGTAAAAAGGGCTTTCAAATAATTATCAGGTTGCAAATTACGCAATACTTGGAAGGCTATACATGAAAGTGTGCTTGGTAAAAAAATGGCAATATGTAATGGATGGAAAGCTTATCTCGACTGCGGACAACCAATTTTGCAATATTGTAACGTTCAAACCAACCGAATTAAATACTCCAATTGCAATGATTCTTTGTTTTATATTTAAATTAAGTTATTTTGCACCACTAAAAAACAGAAGTATACTTGATGAGCCTTCGTCGCAATTTTTTCATTATTATTTTACCACTTCAATGATAAAAATTATCTTCTTATTTTCGTATTTTTGATATTTTTTTATACTTTATTGCTAGCAATCTACTGAAATATCATTCATTGTCAACCTATTCGGAGAGTTAGTTCTCAGTAACATGAAACGCTTTTTAATCATACTCAAGTCAATAAATTTTCATCAGGATGCCATTATATAATAAGATATATATTCGTGTTTTGATCACCAAACAAACATGATTTAGATGGCACTTTTTTTGTATCCATTTCGTAACAAATGCGTGGGTAAATGTTGCTCTGCCTCTTATGACATTGTCAACTTCAGGCGTATCTTTTTGTATAACCATTTTTGACGATGTGGGAATTAGAGACTCCAATTCGAGTATCGAGTACTCGATACTCGAGTATACTCGTCCATTTTTCTAGTACTTGAAACTCGAGTATTTAGAAAAATACTTGAGTTATACTCGTTATTTATAAATGAAGATTTATTTCCAATATTTTATTTACTTATTTGAAAAAAAATATTGGAGTCTTACGCATGAATTTTACTGTCAGGTAATATATATTTTTGAATGGTTTTGCCGTTGACTATGTATGCTATGCGAAAATTTCTTTTATAACTCCTGATATATTCCTTACCCAACTTATCTTAAGAATAACAGATTTATGATACGACACAAAATAAAATATTGAAAAAAAATCTTTCGTTTCGCCTTTTATTTTGTTAAAGTCATTAAGTATCAGTCATAAACCAAAATCTTAATCCCTGAAAAAATATTGTAGGCAAAATAAAAAAAGGTTTCAAAAAGTCATTTAAACACCAGACTAAAATTCCAGATGCCCTATTTTAATTCATTGAAAAAGCCGACGTTCAACTGAGGTTTTTCTTCCATTAGGAAATTGGCAAAAAACAAAACTTCGAACCAATTTAAAATTTGAGATGTTTTATAACCCTCTATTATTTTGAAATATATGTTTTATAAATTGAAATAAATGTATTAATGCAATTTAATAACCTTCCTTATTTTTTATATACATACATTTCAATTATTAATATATATTTAGCTATAGAATAATAAATATATATCTAGCCCGGGATCGATTGCCGGTACGAGATAAATAGTTTTTGCTGAGGCAATGGGTGTATGTGTTGTTTAAAATACCTTCGCACCTTAGTGACAGCGATTAGCTAACCACTATCCTAGTCTTCGTATTCTTTCCATTCCCCCTTTCTCGAAAAGAGGTTGAGCAACGGATTAACAATCAATTCTCGTAAAAAACATGGTATTAAAAAAATGGTACATCTGTAACTACTCAGTATACTCAGTACTCGTATTTTAAATTTTTGCTCTCGATACTCAGTAGTTGAGATGTCGAGTAATTAGAGTCCCTAGTGGGAATACATAAAAAAAATAAACAACAGCACATTTTTCCACTCCGTTATTTAATTTATTTATTTTAATTTGATGATGAATGTATGTATAACTTCACGAAAATATTCCTAAGAAACATTATTTTTATGGCATTATTTGGAGAAATAAAAATCACATAGTCTTTATCTGTTTTTATGTTCTTGTTTCTTTTGGCATGCTCCATATACAGAAATAAATAACAAATATTTTCATGAACACGAGTGAACTTGAACCACGGCGTAACCCGGTCAGCGTCACAAACTCGTGGAAAAGTACAAATTCACAATGATTCAAATTTGATATTAAAGTTTCATTTCAGTCGGGATTTCTTTTTATTACATACGGTTAATAATTGTCATACATAGTTAATTTTTTGAATGCTAACGGCATTTTTTAAATAAACGAAGTCATTATCCAGCTGAATCTATATATAAAAACCGAAACGGCGTATGTCTGTGGGTCTGTAACTTTTGCATTGTTGGTCATTGTTGCCATAAAAACGAATATGAAAAAAATATGTTTGAATTTTTATCGGCGAAGACATTTAGTCAAAATGTAATAAATTAGTCTTCTACTAAAATTTTCCTGGCTTTTATTAATAATAATGTTTATTATTTACGTGAAGGTATTATTTGACATATCTTTGACAGCAAATTAGATTTTTTCTTTGTATTTGGACATTTTTATGGGCGAGAATGGGGCTGTCATCAAATTAAATAAAGTTTGTGATTTTATTTTAACTCTATTTTGATCACTTTTAAGGTGTTCACTGTCAATACTTGGTGGAAAGGCATTATAATAAAAATAATAACACATTTTTAGTACTTTTTCCACATGAGATTTATTTCATCAGGACCGGTTTCGCTCATAACGAGCATTATCAACTGATACAATAAAACAGTGGTATTTATGCAAAGTTAAGTATGAAAAACAATGGTATGACAAACAATTGGTAAATCAACTAAGCATACAAATTAAAGCAAATTACAAGAAAAAAATAGACTAAAATTAAAATGTTCAAGACTCTTTAGCAATGCAAAACTAACACATCAAAAATCAATTAATATGAATAAGTTTTATTTGAATAGTTTATTTTCAAAATTAAGAATTTTTTGGGTGGCCGAATGAAAATCTTTGGCGGTCCGTAGTTTGGTGACAGGTTAGTGTACGGCGACAAACTACGGAAATACATGGGTTCACTCATTGATTGCAATATAATAGTTTTAAACTTTATTTAATTTTTTTGAAAAAAAGACAGTATGCAATTCTAATTAATTATAACGTTTCAATATTCATGGTAGAGCATTGTTTATAGAAATCGCCTTGGCAAGATGCGTCGCCTGTCAACTGCTGGGAGCCTTGGGTCGTATATGCAAAATCGGAACTGCAATACACTTCAGCACGACTAAATGCATTCATCGTCCTTCATTACAAGTATTATCATTTTTTCAGGTAACCAGGTGTGTATGAATCGGTATATGAACCATTACATACGGCTCGAATTACAGTCATTAAAACAGTATTTTGTCCCAAGAAGCTTCTTTTACAACTTGCTGAAGCTTACCGTCAGTTAAGATCGACGGTATTAAGAGATCAATATATTTAGTTTTCATTAATACCATGTTGGCTGAGGAGAAGCTGACAACAATGACGCTGCGATGAACCGGTCCTGATCAAATGTTTTGTAGAAAAAAGTACTAAAAATGTATTATTATTTTTATAATAATGCCTTCCAATGGCACATTGATAGTGAACAATTAAAAAGTGGATTGTTATTAGCAAGCTGCACCTGGCGAGATCAAAAAATTTCCACTTCATTACTAATGATCGGGAACATATGTGCCAAATTATCCTTGAAAATAGAAAATACTTTATATCAATTTCTTCTGACTATTCATCTTGAATCTTACGAGTTTAAACATAACATATCCATTTTATTGTCGTGCTTATCGGACAAAGATAGGTTAAGTTTGAAATATTTTTGTGCTTAAATTAAATGAAATTATCAAAAGTATCTCCTAAACTATCGAATGCGTTTGAACTATTTACAAATCTATAATAACTGAATCCTACATGCCACTGTGTATTATCATAAAAAATATTTAGACATTAAAAAAATTGCTATGCTAGGATACATATACAGTGTATCAATGCATATAATGCTCGCCAAGTGTTGAAGAAGATTAGTAAAAAGAGCTCTCAAATAATTTTGATATAATACGAATTATTCGAAATCATCGGTAAAATATATTATATTTTGGTATACGCTGTTATAAATCAGTAAGGAAACTTGTAATCCTCATCCGTATCGGAAAATTTTGAAATACTAAAATAACCTAACCTTGCGAAATCTGTACTGCTTTTACAAATATTGAATGCTTTTTTTTAATATCATACATACCTGCCGTGTTGTTAATTATAAATACACGATACTTAATTTCAACCAGTTTTGTAAGCCCCCGCATATTTGTGTCATCAGAAGAACCGATAGCGCGACACCAATGCTGTGATTATTAAAACAACTGTCAAAACATACTTTGCATGCATATGACATACCAACACCAACCGAGATTCGCTCATTTGTCCCGCCCTATTCGCGAACATAGAAAATAATAACATATAAAGAGTTGTTTTCGCAGTGAAAATTATTGCGTTTTTTTTTCAATAACGTTCATTCATACATGTGTTAACATCGTAAAAGATTGTTTACATAACAAACTTACTTGTCGAGTGAAGTGAATATTACTGGGAATTGTCATAACCCCTTTTCAAATTACATATAGTCCTTACCGCCAATTCATGGTGGAAAGTCCGTGTGCTTAAATAAGTAAAACAGTTAACAATGAATCGGTTTAAATGTCGCGATGAGCAAAATCGTTCCCCGTTTATTTACGAAATATGTCTTTTATTTATTGAACATTTCCTCGCTCGCTGGTTTTTATGCCTCCGAAGAGAAACAATATTTAAGGTATGTGATAATTTTATGAATCTATATGGTACCGTTGATACCGAAAACAAATAATCAAATACAATTATGCAAATGAGTGCGTCATTATGATCCTTCCTCTGAATCCTTTTACGGAAAATCTTAACGGTCTCGACCATACATATCGCAAGAGAATTGAAACTATCAACACTGCGAAGGTGTGGCCCGTCAAACTGCTACATAGTCGTTTCCTACGTCACTAATTTTATTCCGATAAGCATATAATTATTGCCAATAAAATGGCTTGCTTACGTTAATGTCTTTTATGAAGTAGAAACCCATTTCGATGTTATGAACGATCCTGCAAATTGATCCAACTATTTATAGTTCTGTTACAGCTCTATTAATCATAATATCGGAGCTTATTGTTTTCTGGTCAACTTCTCAGCTCAATTTATGAAAAAAATCCCATCGCTAACATGACAATTACTATTGTAAGTGTAAGTACATTTATTTTCTCGACTATCTTGGTAAATAAGTTATTTTATACATACAGTGGCCATTATTGTTGATTCCAAAAAAAATATTTTTTCATTTTTGAATCAATATTATTTATGTTTTAAATGAAATATTTACATTTTTCTTTCATCCATGTGGACGATTTTCTAATGAATAAAAAATAAAGTTAGGCCATTAACAGTGACAATATGACTAATAACATAGATGCATAGAGAAAAACGTGCTTTAGTTTTATTCTGTAACATTTATATTACGTTTTAAGCTTCAAACTTTCTTTAAGTGGTATTGTTTAATACGATATTAACGAACATTTTAAAAATATTTTTAAAATAAATTATACATTTTAATAATATTTAATATTTTGTAGATCTCCTATTTATTAATATGAGCCCTGTTTTATCGTTTAGGATGGAATCAAATAATTTTTCATTATTATTTTAATATCAATCCTATTGTCCTACACATATTCCATAGCTTTTATTTTCTCCGAAGCCGTTTTATACGGGTGTTGGTCGAGCTTTCGCTTCATACTCAGCTCAAAGTCCGAAATAATATATATGGCCAGGGAAGGGATGTAATTCCATTTTTCATTTTGTAATCTGAAACCTTATGATTGAGTTAATTGATTTGTATGAAAGAATATTTGGAGAAATATGAATTGTACTCGAAATTTTCGCTCTATGGCACGGCAAGGAATCGTCCTAAATATAGGATCATTAAACACCTCCGTCATCTCCTCAAAAATTGGTAATACTTCGTCAGTAATAACCGATTTATATTTTATTCCGTTTATAATTTCATTGAAGATCACGAAATAACCTACGCCATTGGACATCATGCACATCCATAACATTACAGAGGGTAGATGATGGACAGTCCGCCGAATGCATTTAGGGCTATTTTGTTCACCTATGTTTGGGCTCCCCGTGGCGGCCCTAATCGATAACGAAGTCTCAAATTTTGACTCATCTGAGAAGGTGACATGTTTCCAATGATCCACAGTCCACGATTTGTGGGCTAATACACAATCCATGCCTTGTTTCTTCATGGCCGCCGTCAGAAGTGGCTTGCGGAGAGCTCTTCGGCCTCTGAACTCCGTCTCCACAAGCCTACTGCGAATGGTTCGTTTCGAAATATTTGCTGCAGATGAATGACTCAACTTCCCCAGAATTTTCGATAACGTTAAAAAGCCATTATTCGTGATAATTGATTTTATTTATCGGTAATCTCGCACAGTCGTGCATCTTCATCTTCCTGCTCCTTAATTGCCTTCAATTTTACCAATTTCTTCAAAAAAACAAATATAGCCGAAGCACTGTATCCCACACATTTCGAAATTTTATTAATTGAAATGTTGCGAAAGCCAAAATATTCGATTTTGTCCCGAAAGTCATACGCACTGGATAATTCATTTTTTAAAACTGTATTCACTCAACTGTGATTCACACAAAACTGGTGAAAGATAAAGAAAAGAAACTTGTAACAGTCGAAAGCCAAATATCACTGTACAATAGAAAAAAAATAGTAGGGGGTTGTAACCATTGAATTCCGAGAAATAGAGAAACTCAAAGTCGCAATTGCGGGCGGTTACTTGCAGTCAACTATCAAATGGCCACCACTGTAATAACGTTATAATGTCAAAAAAAGCAATAGACCACAGCAGATAATAAGTCAATCCCGATTAGTGAGGGTAAAATATGTCAGCTGGTCGCAATAAAAATGCGCGTACAAGAATGAGTGGCTCATATTTCATTGAACGGTATTAACTACTGCCGATTCTTGACGAATCACGTGCTATGTAAAAATATCCTCTCCATTATGCTGCGAAAATATTTGAAAAAATAATACGTTAAGAAAAATCCTTCCTGCATTACAACTACTGTTCTATTTAGCACGAACTATTTTATCACTCTCGTTACTGAACTAAAACGTCACCTATTACTGTATCGAATACAATCCTTGTGCGCATTTAGAATCGACTATCATTCTCTCACGATGCTTAATAAGTTGTATGTAAAAAAATGATACTCACTGAATCGAAATAATATATCATTTGAGCTGAGACTTGATCTCTGAACATTCGAAGATTTACTATTTATCTTGCGCACATTATCACCGAAACGTACATCATTTATTTAATTAACGATTAAACGAATTAGACACACGTACGCACTGGTATATCGGTTAGCGACGTTGTCCAGTTGTATGCCGCGTTGCCAGTCTGTTATTATTTTGTTCTCTTAGAGAGATGTGGTAAATAAATAGAATCGAAATCTGTTTTCGAGTAAAGTTTTCATTTCGATTGCGTATGGAGGTGGGTAATTGAATACACACGATATTTTCTTCTTTATCCTTACATCTTATCCACCACAGTCTTTTTTTGGTAAACTTTGTTATGCTCGTGTACCCTTCAGCGCAGTAGTAAAAAGAGGCTTTCAAATAATTATCAGATCTGCAAATTACGCAATACTTGGAAGGCTATACATGAAAGTGTGCTTGGTAAAAAAATGGCAATGTGTAATGGATGGAAAGCTTATCTCGACTGCGGACAACCGATTTTGCAATATTGTAACGTTCAAACCAACCGAATTAAATACTCCAATCGCAATGATTCTTTGTTTTATATTTAAATTAAGTTATTTTGCACCACTAGAAAACAGAAGTATACTTGATGAGCCTTCGTCGCAATTTTTTCATTATTATTTTACCACTTCAATGATAAAAATTATCTTCTTATTATCGTATTTTTGATATTTTTTTATACTTTATTGCTAGCAATCTACTGAAATATCATTCATTGTCAACCTATTCGGAGAGTTAGTTCTCAGTAACATGAAACGCTTTTTAATCATACTCAAGTCAATAAATTTGCATCAGGATGCCATTATATAATAAGATATATATTCTTGTTTTGATCACCAAACAAACATGATTTAGATGGCACTTTTTTTTGTATCCATTCCGTAACAAATGCGTGGGTAAATGTTGCTCTGCCTCTTATGACATTGTCAACTTCAGACGTATCTTTTTGTATAACCATTTTTGACGATGTGGGAATACATAAAAAAAATAAACAACAGCACATTTTTCCACTCCGTTATTTAATTTATTTATTTTAATTTGATGATGATGAATGTATGTATAACTTCACGAAAATATTCTTAAGAGCATTATTTTTATGGCATTATTTGGAGAAATAAAAATCACATAGTCTTTATCTGTTTTATGTTCTTGTTTCTTTTGGCATGCCCCATCGGCAGCAGCGGGGCTTACCCCAGTTCGTATTATTTATAGTAGGGGTTAACCGGCTAAAATTTGCACGAACACACATCGTAGAATTGTATCCCGCACTCTTGTCCCCGCTCTTAGATAAAGAATTTTCTAAAGTTGAATAATGGAACGGAAAAGGCGATTCGTGGGCAATTGCTATTTTTTGTGATGATATTGCTGTATGGCTGCTGCCAAAATAAGGCTAGCCAACTTCTTCCCAGACTACAGACGCACTCTTTTGAGATCGTATCGTGACCACTCCAATAGGATTATTGAACTCCCACACTGCTCACCTCCAGAATTATTGAGAATGTCAGTCAACAAGACATTTGCGAATTATCTTATAAACCATTGCTTTTTAGAAATATCTAATGCACTTGACATTCGTGCGAACAAAAGCCACCACTCACACTGATATCACACTCAATGTAAATTGTTTTCAATTATTATGAAATAAAATTTAAACAATAGCGCAATACATAATAAAACACAGTTCTTAATTTAATTTCATGTTAACACATTGGTGACGGGGGAAATCAAAACATATAGAGCAGGGGTGGCCAGACTTTTTTGCCCGCGATCGACTTTTGTTTGAAATTATTGGCGGCGATCGACCAACATTAAAAGTAGTAATTTAAAACTTATATAAATAGCTAATTCGCCAACTAGTTCTGACGTTTGGTTCGGGTTTTAAAAGAGATTTTCGTCGATAATCGGCTAGCAAATTCAATCAATAAATTAGTAGTAATTTACACGACTTGTCTCTTGCACGGGTTTTTGGGACGTCGACGATTTAAGCGTGCTGGTCAAATTGGTACAGATCAGATAGGCGATCGACGCTTTGGCCACCCCTGATATAGAGGAACTATGCGTATCCCGCGTTCGCGTAACCAATGTGTAAAAATGAACTATTTTACAAAGTTACATCCGATTCCATCAACAGTATGTTTTTACTTATCGCTTCCACAATTTCTCTTATAGTTTATATCAGCTTCATTTTTACTTAATATTCGATGAAGTTCCTAAACAAATTCATGAATGAAAAACAAAAACTTTCACCCGCCGTTTATTGTATTGATTTTCCAACATTTTGCCACCTTTCAAACAACTGTACATGCTCTGTGCTGCAGCTTGTCATTTTAAATTATTGGCGTTTTGTCCAAATTTGATCGTACAAAGCATTTTCTATTATTGTAAGGCGAATTGCCAACATAACAGCGACACGCCCACTCGCCTGCGTATTCTATCAAGTCAAATATTTGCGACACGGTGACTCGTCAGTTCTTGAAACACAAAATAATACTATAGCATCGTAATGCCATATTATGACTATTCAAAACTTTTAACAATTGTTATTTTTCCTCTATTAGTCAATATTTTGTGGCATTATCTTATTTATCCGAAGTGTGTGAACATATGTAGCAGAATTATTATCCGTGCGATGTCGTTAAATAACCTCCAAATCAGCTACGTAAACTTCTTAAAAAAGAAAGATTTTTTATGACAATACTACACCCAGCAGTCTTTAGGTATGCGATTTTATTTTTAATCCTTGATAAACGTAGTATAATCCTTCTTGGCTTGTTTTGTCTAATGTGTAATGCACAAATATTTTATTGTACACCTTTTATTTGTCTCTTCCATGTCAATTTCAATGTTCTATGATTTGAAAAATTCGTACTTTTCTATTTTGTTCAGTGGCAAATAATTATAAAATGTGTATACGTCATGTTACCTACCTCATGCAGTATTATTGTATTTGTTGCTTTGTGATGAAAGATAATGCATATTTTATATAACTCACTTCTTGTTTATTGCTTTCTTTGTGTACATCTGTCTTTGTTCATTGTATTTTTTTTTTTGATTATTATCAATCTTATCCGATTGATTTGACCGAAAATTTGACTCATTATTCAACCTAATTTCGATAATTGTTTTTATCAAAGGTTTCGTGAAATATTAGAATTTGTTTTCTCTCATTAAAATACAAAAAAACTACAAAATGAAGACATAAAGGTGTCTACGTACGTTTTTATCGCTTTCATTCCGTCATGATTCAAGTAGTGACATTCAAAAATAAAAACGCTACATCAATTTTGTAATGAAATAAATTTTAGCACACAGTCTGCTTAACACAGTTTTCTCATTATAAATTTGGATTCGGAATCCCCGGAATCTTTCCGTCGACTGTCATCGTTGTTCATTAATCTCCGATGATTGTAAAACATTATTTTGGTGGCTTGCTTTTATAATTTAGATAGACTTCACCTGTTCTAATGGAGGTCGGTAAACAGGTTATTAAAAGTACCCCTCGTATTTTTTTTTCGTAGGTTTTAACGCCACTATCTGCGACAAACTTTCTTTCGTGACAGTGTCATCGGATTAAAATAATAAAATTTAAAAAAAAAATAGTAAAAGAACAGCATTTTTAAAACAGAGATATTCCGATGAGTGCATCCGCCTTACCGTGCTTTTGTTAATAAAAACAATGCACGACCAGTCCCGTAATAATATACTGTGGAGAGCGTTTATTACTGTCTAAAATTCCGTGGTGCAGTGGTCAACATCGCTGGCGTCCATGGCAGACCTCACGGGTTCGAGTCGCTGTACCAACAGGCTTTTTCGGTTGATTTATCGATCCTGTTCGAAGGCAATTGGTGTCGGTGTAGTTAAAAATCCCATCCCACCCTCCTGAGCTCAAAAGCGATTAGCTAACGATTATTCCTCGTATGTTTTCGATCACTGCTCTCTTCGAAAAAGAGAGGTTTAGAACAGGGGGGGGGGCAAACTTTTCGGATGTCGGGCCAATTCCAAGAATGTAAAATGAGCCGCGGGCCGCAAGTAAAATACTATTTTTAGATATACACCCGATCGTTTTTTACGCGATACATTGGTTTCAAAAAGTGGCGCACATAAAAAAAATCGCGGAAAAAAAGTATACAACATATTATATAAGAAAAAACATTATTCAACAACAACAAACATTTTATGTAGAATTAAAATACATTGTTATTTTTCTTTCCGTATTTTAATGGAGTTCTACCAAGTAAATGCCTACTCAATCAATCAATAACAACAAACATATTTCAAAGATTGAAAATTTTCAATTTTTTTTTAAATTCAGGTGTTAATTTTGTAGTTGATATAGTCATAGAAGAAGATAGAATCAGAATCTCTGTTCACATTTTTGGTGCAAAATCTTTAATTTGGTCGAATTTGTCTGATTAGGAGCATTGTAAAATTTGCAGATTTCTTCGCGACGGTTAAATTCTCTTAAATCAGTGTTACATTGCAGATAAATAATCTCAAGTTGTAGCTCTTTCGATAAAATATCAATCAATTTGTCTCAATTTTTCGAAAGACACCAAATCTTTCTGAAAAATCATCATTCAAAGCTTTCATAATTTTACCATATTCTGGTATATTCAGCTGGTATAACTTTTTATTTGGAAGTTATTGCTAGAAACAACATTTATTCTATATTTAAGTTAAGTATTTCGACTGAGGGTGCTTGATAGAATTTCAATATCAAATTTGAATTGTTTGGATTATGTACTTTTCCATGAGATTTGTCGCTAACGACCCGGGTTTCGCCTTTCAGCATCTTCAGGCATTCCAAGTGCACAGATGTACTTGATCTGACGCGTAATAAACAGATTGTATCGTTTATATACAAAAATATAAGTAGATCACTAAGTTATAAGGCTATTAAAATGTAATTTAGCGAAAATTGAATGTATACAAGTTTCAATGAATTAAGTGGGTTTGTTATAATTATGGGGATTTTTGAAAATACTGTTTGTCCTCGACTTACGACCGAGATACGTTCCTGGACTTTGGTCGTAAGTTGAATTGGTCGTTTCAAGTGGAAATTTCATACGAAATATGTATATATATTTTTTTATTGTTAAATTTATATTTATTTATTAATACAAAATAAAATATTTACTTCATTATTATTTAAAATCTTTCGTCATCTGTACAATCATAAGATACATCTGTACAATCATAAGATAAGTACAATCCATTGGCTCATCATCAGTAGTGGAAGAAGAAGCAATAGTAGTCTTTTTTTAAATATATCCAATTTTAGTTGAGTTGTTTGTTGTTTTTTTCCCCCGTATATTTCTTTGTAACAAGCAAGATCTTCCTGAATATGGCGGTTTATACTCAAAAATCTTTCGTTATCCGATTCCATTTTTGTTTGATTTGGTCAGTTTGAAGGAATGCTGCTTCCATTTCTTTCAATACAATTTTTTTTTGAGATTCCAAGACCATTTCTTTTTTTTGTCTCCTTTTCAACCCTTTGATTTTTGATGCATAATAATTCTTCATTTGTAAGATCTTCCAAATCATTTTCTATAAGTTGGTATATTTCTTCACGATCAATTTTAATATCAAGTTTCTCGCAAAACTCTACAATGAGATTTGTAGTGAGTTCAATTTCATTTTCTTTTTAAATTGCGACTGGGTTATGTTTTCAAAACATTTAGTAAGCTTTTTCCATATTCCATACATGCACGATGATGTGACCACTTGTCATCCCTTTCCAATATTTTTAATTGTTTGATGAATATTAAAATTCTTCCAAAACTCTTTAAACGTTTTTCCTCGTCAATCGCTACTATTGTTTGGGCAAATGTAGTTTTTAAATAATAGGCTTTAAATGTGGCAATAGCTTTCTGGTCCATGGGTTGCAAAATACTGGTGGTATTAGGAGGCAAATACACGATTTTAACGTTAGGATCAGTGGCGGCCGGTGACAAGAATATTAGGGAGTGCAATAAAAAACCCCATTTATGCAAAAAATCCATCCTCCGATTCTTGGATTTTGAAAATACATCTATAACACAGATTTTAAAATCCGACATTGACGATACTTACTGCTTCTCTATACTTGAATGGCAAGAGAATTAAGCTTATCACAATGTTATGCCGGAGAAGCGATTTAAGCCGAAATAATATGTAATAATGTGTAACTTAAAACACGTTTACAAAGACTTGAAACCTTTCAAAGACTTGAAACTTATTAACAATAGGTAGGACAAAACCCTAGATTTATTATAGATATTCCTATGTTATTATCTGGTCATTAGTATTTGCGATACTATATTCAAAAATCCCGATATTTAAAACAAAACCACTTAGTTCATTGAAAGTCGTTTACATTAAATTTTCGCTAATTTACATATTAATAGCAATTTAACTTAGTGATCTACTTCTATTTTTGTATACTAACGATATAAACTGTTTACTGCGCGTCAGTTCAAGAACATCCATGCACTTGTAATGCCTTAAGATGCCGAAAGGCAAAACCAGGGTCGTTAGCGACAAAAATCATGGAAAATTACAAAATTCAAACAATTTCAAATTTGATATTAATAAATGTTATAATATATTTATTATGTATTATTAATATATAAAATATGTTATATTAATAAACATATAATATATACTAATATTATATATGTAGAAGAAATATAATAATGAAGATAAAATTATATCGTAGAATATTATATAGTTTGTCCGGTCCGTGGCGTAGTGACAATGGATCGCCCGGGTTCGATTCCCGGTACGAGCGGATTTTTCGATAAATCTGTTCAAAGCATGGGTGTTTGTGTTGGTCCTTGATCCCAAAAGAGCGAAGCATAGTGACAGCGATTAACTAATCACTGGTTCTGTCCTAGGCCTCGTATCCTTTCCATCCCTACACTCTTCGAAAAAAAAAGAGGTTGAGCAACTGAGTAACAAGCAGTTCTTGTAGCAAAAAACAAAAATGTTGAGATAAACTCCGTGAGGAGTCCATATGCTCAAGTTCTGAGCGGACATGGTTTAAAAAATATTATATAGTAGCATGAACATATAGTAGGTAATTAGATATTGTATTTTTTTGACGTTTTATTGGACAAACCCTTTCTATATACCAAAAACATTATTGATTCATATTATACTAATAGCGTTTGTAATAAGATGATTATGAAATGACAAAAGTATGAAAATATAATAAAAGTAATGAGCAATGAAATATTTATGAACATAAAAATGTTATAGTTACGTAAATAGAAACTCCAGCCAAGATGAAATGGATAGAATGCACTTTCACACATACACTTTCCACGATTATCGATATATTTCCTTACGTCAAAAGAGTTCATCTGGGTAGATTTGGCCCTATACTGACGTATAAAGCAAGCAGCAAAAACAAATGTGAATATTTTCGACAAAGAACGTGAAGATTCGAGACTTCTCGCATCCAGGGAGTCGGTGCACCATTTGCCTCGAAATTTCAAAAGATTTTTTTTCCTTCGCGCCCCCGTCGCGACGAACTAAAATCATAGGGTAGCCTATCGAGGGCCAACATCTGGAATCGGCTTGCGTTAGCAAACTTACTAGTTTTACTTTAGCTGGCATGCGTGAAACTGAAACATACAATGATGGAATTTTGAATGAATAAATTGATATATTTATTTTGAAATTGCTTATTGCTTGAGCATACACGCAAAGAATTTAAAATTATTAAATTGGTATAAATATCGATATAAATATTATATTTATTTTGAAATTGTTGCAATATATTCAAGGGTGCAGTGCACCATTGCGCTATAGCACGAGCCGTCCCTGGTTATGATGTAAATTTCCGATATGTGGTGGATGTCCTGGTGCATTGTCTAGAATTAAAAGTATATTGAATGGAATTTTGTTTTACTTCTGGAACAAAAAATTCAAAACCAGTCTTCAAAATTAAATTATGCAAAAAAAAAATGTTTGAGTGGTAATATTGTGGTAACATATATCAATATTGATTCCTTTGAGGACTCTCGGCTTTTAAGAGTGATAAATCATTAATGGTTTCAATTTATATCCAGCAATATTGCCACCCAATAAAAAACGAAAACGATCCTTAAATGCCTTGATGCCTGGCATACTTTTTTCTTCCTTATTAATGTAGGTACGCTGAGGCATTTTATTCCAATAGAGCGCGGTTTCGTCAATATTAAAAATTTGTTCCTTGACGTATTCCTCTTTCCTAATAAATGTGTCAAATATATCGATAAAATCTTCAGCAGCCTTGTAATCGGCACTAGCTGCCTCTCCACATATTTTCACATTTTAATAATTCGCCCGTTTTTTGAATCTCGAAAACCAATACGCATGAAACAGGGGTTGACAAAGGCGAACCGTAATGCAATTTAAAAAAAAAAAAGCTATTTTTTTTGGTCGTAAGTGCGAATTGTCGTAAGTCGAGGACTACCTGTATTAATGACCAGATAATAACATAAGAATATTTAAAATAAATCTAGGTTTTTATCCGACCTATTATTAATGAGTTGATTGATTTTAAGCCTTTGAATTAATATTTAACGATAGCTAGTGCTTGAATTTTTAATAAATGACAAATATTTTAAAAGGGTACAACAATGGTGAATTTGGAAAATAAAGTTGATCCTTTAAAATTGGCAAACTGTTGAGCTGAGCTCGATTAATCTCTAAGATTTCTTGGTAAAATAATTTAAACTCGCCCCTGTTAGTATGTAACAAATCAATGCCCGAGTAAGTAAACGTCACTCAGCCACTCTTATATTTAAGGTTCCAGCAGTTTTACCAATATAAAATCTGGGACAATCACTATCAATAACATCTTTATTATTTATCAATAATTTACCTAAAGAGTTCTTACAATAGAAAGCCGGTCTAACACTTTCTGAGAGCTGTTTCTTTATCTTTAAACTGGTGTGTCCTATGTAATTAATTCTACGCCAAAACCATATATCACCTGGAGCACACGGAGTTAAAAGTATTTAAGTGTGTCACGATGTCCAGAGTAAATGCAAAATCACAAATACAGTCATTATTAGTTAATTCGGGATGTCCGTTATATTCTTCTTTTCCTAAAATAAAATATTGATATCTTTTATATCCCAAACTCTTCGAAGCACTTTTCCCAAGCAAAGCCATCGAATTTGACTGCGAAAAGGAATATACACTCATAATCTTGAAGAAAACTAACTTGTATGTGGTTCAGGCCCCTCAATCGTATTAAATTCACGAGCACGATGTCACGTGTCCAACTTGTAAAACATTTTAAACAATATTCGTTTGTTTTTAATTACAAATAATTTTAATTAAATTGTAATCAGCATAGTTTTCGCAAATTTTACCTCGATTTTTCTTTAACTCTTCAACAATTTTCCTGTCAAACATCGTGCCCAGTCTGTTGTACGCTTTCCATCTTTTTCCAGTGTAAATTATATTTTCTTAAACCATTTTCAACTTTTTAAATATATTAGCTCCTGTTGTTTGGTCATTAAGAGATTCTGTGGAAAGAAGCCCTTTATACATTAAAAATTTATAGATACACCCTGAAAATTAATAACGGTGTGATATCCTTTTGATCGTTACTTTCGAGTTTGTACCATGTTATTGATTCAAGTATTGATTGTCATTGCTCATTTATTTTTTTATCAATAACTTCAATTCTTCTTATTACGGTTCGTCGAGATAAGTTTTTCTTCTTAAATTTAAATTCTTTCTTAATTTCAACAAGATCTGAGATGACATATTAACGAAACAACAAATTCTTCAAATTTCATTCGATTTTCAATATATTTTTTTTTAAAAAAATATTCTTACTTGGAAATACGATGGCGGGCCGCAGAAAACGCTCGGCGGGCTGCCCCACCCTGGTTTAGAAACTGAGTAACAAGCGGTTCTCGTAGAAAAACACGTCAAGATAAACTCCGAGAAGAAGCCATATGCTCCACGTTGGGAGCGGGCATGATTAAAAATATAAATTAATTGATCTACTTGTAAGACGCCCTAATTATTACTCCATGTTTATTACACCTGCCACTTCTCCTACAGGCATTCTTCCCCGCTTGTAGTCAGCCAGTCAAAATAAGAGTTTGAGGAGGATAATTTTTGTATTACAGCCAGTATGGGAACTTTTTTTAATTAGATATATATTTAAACAATGAGTTTCTAGAACTCTTAATCTATACATAAATCATCCGTGCCATAGTAGGTCTGAAGATGCTCCTTAAAGAGGCGAAACACGTGTCACTATTAGTCACACGATACGTGAAATAAACGAAGCTATTTTAGATTTTATATGAAAATAAACTTCCACGATGGGACTGCCGAACCCATCGAAAGTGCTATATCAAGTTTTTTTGATATACCCTTTTCAGGAGCGAAAGTTTCAGAGTTATTTTATTACTGTCTGTTTCAATGGAACCAATGAAAGGTTTGCCAAATGAATGCGTACAATTAAACTCGTTCGATCATGTACATCGCCAGTCGCATATTACGCGACAACGTACATTTCATCCGAAACAGATCATTATTTCGTTACCTTCCTTTTAAAATATACGAAATTTGGCGCAATGCAATAATGTCAAGGTGATTTTTTTACCGCAGCCTGGCTGACGACTACTCGCTTGGTCGTTTCCAAAACAGCCTCGGTTTGAATAATATTTCGCGTGAAGTTCGCTTGGTTCTCTCTGCGTTGAGTGTTGTGCGTTTTTTTTGCTTCATTACAAAATCAATTAATGAACGGCACGAGTTTTCGTGGTATACTCTTCGATCGAATTCCACGGTCGATGTGAGGGTTTTTTGTTCACTAGCTGTTGACAAGCATACATGCTTTACATTGCGAATTCTAAAATTAACATTATAAATGGCATAATAAAGAGTAATGCATACAATCACGATTTGTCAGATATTGTTGATATTTTTTAGCAGTAGGTTTCTGTTGCCTTTGTTGAATAGCTAAAAGAACGACTTTAAAATGAAACAAATAATCATACCAATCATTTGCTGCTAAGATTTATTATATTAGAATTCAATTTAATTATGAGGTCTATTGATGATCAATCATAAGAACGTACTGGTATCGTTTTCAATTTGATTGGTAAAATTTGCATATCGGTTCTAATGTATGTTTTTTAATGTATATTTATGCAAGACTTAGGATTTGTCTTAGAGCGTTTGAGAATCTTTGGCCATTGACTTCCCTTTGTTATTACACTATAAGAGTTTATGTTTTGATTGAGGAGACTCTCGTGCTTACTTAACCTTACGCAATATGTACAGAAAAGAGTAATTCGTTATCATGCAGAGTTAGTTATTAATGCCTCTGATTATAATATATTCCGTCTGTTGTCCGTTTGGTCGGCAGCAATAATAATAACCCGACGTTTTATCCCCGTGAACTGCATGCTACGTTATTTGCAATCCTTTTAAAACGGTTTTTTCTGATATGATAATATTTTTTAACATGTATCGTGCGCGCATTCTTGTAAATGTTAATATTTCCGATTGGATCGTATCCATGCCACCGTGGGCAAGAATTCGGTCAGCGGCGTGTTACATACATTTCGTGTGTTGCTGGATCTTTGCGAGAGACGTCACCTAACCGTTAGCCCGCTCCGGCTGACGCTTCCACCATTCGGGCACCGCGCGTCTCTTTTATAATAATAATTTACAGTAAATTTTCGGTGAGTCAATCGACTTGGCCGACCTCGATATGAAGAATATTCATTCCGACCGAGAGCTCGTGTCCGTATCCAATTTTTGCAACAAATTGATACGTTGCTACATCTTACTGCGTACGCTAATCAGGCAATAATTGTATATTGATTGATCGATTCAATACTTGCTTATTAAATCTTGTCCGACATGTATCCTTTGAAATCTACAAACAATACGAGAACGTCGGATAGAACAATCAATAAACTTCTGAAATTTAACTTATTAAATGTTTGGTACACGTCATCTTACAATATTCGTATACTTCCCATCTTCAAAATCTAAATTAAAAACATATTTAGTTTATCTCTGTGGTCTCGTGTTAAGAACTTTGCAATATCGATTTGTTGGGTCTGCGTTCAAGTACCGGCAAGGTCAGATTTTTCAATTTATAAACGGATCTAGAACATGTGTTGTTATGGAGTCTCGTACGACTTACTTATTCAAAAACATTTTGCGTGTTGGCATGCAATATGCATAATAGCTGTAATTCCACATATATATATATATTTTTAGTCAAAATTAAATTAATTTTAATAAATCCTTTCAAATTGGATTCCATTGCAATTATGTTGTTTATTACGATGAACCAAGCTCGGCTATGAGATACACTATTTCATCACATCGACAATCCGTTTCCCGAGCGCTGAATCACGACCGTCTTAAATGATCATAATATGCGCCGGTTCAATTCGCTTGCCATGTAATTCGACGCAGCATTTTCATCCATTAACACTAGCCTGGTATTCGAGGACGGCTAAATGTCGCCAGGATTGGACAGATCACGGTCCGCGAGATATATTCATTATCGATTTGTCGTCTCGGTGCTCGGTCTTTTTCGAACAAAAGACGTCGCCTGCTGAATCCATCCGCTTAGAAGAAGGCAGGCTGGATTCAGTATCTCCCAGATCCTACAGTATTCGCAGCACTTGTTACAGCCAGGTCCATTGGCGTGGTTTTCGTTTTGGAGGGGCTAATTAATCACTATCACCTCCAAATTCCAGATTTAGAAAACCACCTCACTTTCCTGCATGCATCTAACTTCGCAGCCCAATATAGATAGATTGATAACGAAATTGAAACCTTCGTCTGTAAACCTTCATCAGTTCACTATGCTCGTCATGAGCGAAACTGGTCCTGATCTAATAAATTTTATGTGGGGAAAAAGTACTAAAAATGTATTATTATTTTTATTCGTCTGTAATGTTTACGTTATCCTTCATTAGTTAAACAACGTAAATAAAAAGCCTTTAATTTTCTTTTAAATTCTGCTGTCGGAAACGGAGATTATATGGCTGTCTAAAAATGCTCTGGCTGATTTATCGTTCTTGCTCACTTCATCTGAAATGATGATATTGTAACAGAAGCTTGGATTTATACGAGAATATCGTAGCTAAAATTTCTCAGACTGATATGCGTATCGTTGACCTAGATCACATTGATTTTTTTGTAGCCCTATGCCTAAAATGCCCTTGAGCATATCGCTATTTACGCTTCGCCTACTTATTTTGCTGGTCTTCTTCCATTGATTTGTTGCCTGATTTCCGCGCTTTCTTTCCTCCAACATATATGTATGCCCGCCCTCCTTGAAAATCTTTGAGCCATGCAATTTTGTCGCTGGGCGATTGTCCGTGCCTGTTATTACCATCGGAGATTCGTGACTGATCACTCTATTAATTCAGCCAACTAGCAGCCTTTGAAATGCGGCGTCTCGACATTTTGCCGGATTCGATTGAGAGTGAGTAGAAATCGATACCAATTAGGTACGTGGCAGTGGTATGCCTTACATATATTTTGACTTCTCTCCTTGACCATTATCAGTAGCGTGCTCTATAAAGTCTAGAATACACAACTATCGACATCACCATATACCGATGTCTTTTGTACACTCGCTGTTACAATAATGGTCATACAAATACAAAATGAACAATATTCTTATTATTGCATATGTATTTAAGTGTAAAATCTGTTCAGCTAATACATTAAACAGCTGTTTTAGTAAGAACCAACATTACAATTCAGATTCACTTTGTTATGCCAATGTATGAATTAACTAATGAGTATATAAACTCACTGATTGATGAGCGTTATATAGAGAAAAATGGCATTACGACTAAGGTTTATACGTCAGTAAACTGACAAGCGCTTGCTAAAGTAGAAATGTAAATAATAAAAATTAAAATTAGAAGGCGTTACTTTGAAATATTTTTAACTTATCCCCTAGAAAGAATGGCAACTGAAATTGAAACTATTGAATAAACACAAGACCATAGAAAGGTAACGCATCGCATCATACAAAATACCGCTTATACAAATATGTAGCCCGCAGTACGCTACTGGTCCAATATTTTCGTATCGTATTGAATTATACCCGAAAGATAGAAAGAGAGAGATAATTGAATTCATCAATCATTGGATTTCACTTTTTTCCTAGGCCTTGTATTTATATTGACATAAGACTTGATGTGCAACTAACTAACTACGCTCATTTATTTTCTTTTGTGTAAACTGCTTGTATCCGGTCTTTCCATTTTTGAATAAATGAACTCGGTTTATTTTTTGTCTTGTGATAAACGTTTTTGTAGAAAGTGCGCGATCGTTACACGCCAAACCATTAAAAGTTACGGGAATATCGCTTTATTTTGCCGCTTTCTAAAAAATATTGTTATCTATTGAATTATGGGGGAAATAATACTTAATTTGAATGCTGAGGATTCAACGCATTTTTTCCCCACTGAAGCTGTACGTGAAGTCTGCGAAGCGGGCTCATTGTCTCCTGGCTATGTTTCTTGCCAGATATCAACGCAGATTGTTCATGTCACTTATACCATCGTAGGAAGGAGATGGTGGCGTCATTCTTGGTGGACTGATATACTTTTACGTGCGTAACACGTTACTCTTTTCTTAAATTTATTGATAAGGGAATACTAATATTACATTTAAAAATGTATCGAGTTAGCATTAACTTGGTAGAACTCCATTATAAAACGGTGATCCATTATAATTTTCTGTATAAATAAAAATACATTCTTATTTTTTTCACCGTATTACAATTATAAATGCTTCCAAAATAGAATCGAGATATTATTTTACTAAGTTGAAATAATTTTATAGTCATTCACCAAGATTGTATAAATACTTTTTTCATGCAGAATATTCAAAATATCTATCTATCTATCTATCTTCTTCTTCTATCTATCGGGTTTTTCACGAAAGATTTGTTTATTTCAAAAATGAATGTCTGTATAATGTCCGCTAAATGGACTAATAAATTATTCGACCGATCGATGAAACATTACAAATTTATTGAGTACACTCCCGCAATGGTTTCTGGCTCATTACCAATCCATAGCCCCCAACCTCCACCCCCGAATTTTTTTTTTTAATTTAATTTTACAAGTTCTCTCCTTCGAAGGTTTTTCTGGCATGGACCCCCCTCATACGCCCCCAAACCCATACCCCGCCAAACAACCCCCTCCCACCAAAAATTGATATCGATTTTTACAAATTTCTGGTGTCACACTTCCGATACGAAACTTTCTGGCGAATTATCTATCGGTCCTGACGCTTGAATAATATGTACGTGGTATTTGATTTTCAATGCGCACGATGAGCTAATTTTTTTTTTTCAGGTGAGTTGTAACAGCCATACATTAAAATCATTACACAAATATAATATTGTGTTTATCTATCGGTCCTGACATTTTAAGTACTTTTTCATGGCTGACGTTCAATGCGCACGATTATCAACTGATCATGATAATGCTCGCCATGAGTTACGGGTCCTGATGAAATTAAAATCATGTGGAAAAAATATAAATTGATATTATTTTGATATAAATGCCTTTCCACCAAGTATTGACAGTGAACACCTTAAAAGTGATATTATTTTGGGTAAAATTTGAATAATATGGGATGGTCGCGAGTTTAAATTTTGCTAAAAATCGTCATTATTGAAATTAGCACTACAGATATACAAATTTTTTTGAACCAACATTGCCCTTTTTAACCTTTCCTTTACGGTCCCAAGAAAAAACCCGATCCGCTGATGCATAGTCACTACTAGGGACTCCAATTCGAGTATCGAATAATCGTCCATTTTTCAAGTACTCTAGTATGCTCGAGCAATATTCGTAATTTATAAATGAAGCTTTATTTCAAAATTGTATTTACAAAATGTTTAAGTGACTCTTAATCGTATTTTACTCTCAGGAAATATATATTATTTTCAAATGTTTTTCTGTTGACCATGCATGCGAGAATATCTTTTGTTACTTTTACTTTGGGTCCTGCTGACTTATCTTATCAATGACAAATTTATGATGACGAAAGTCTGTGATGAAAAGAGACAAAATGAAATATTAAAAATAATCTAAATTAAAAAAACACACAAATTTGAATTCAATATATATAATATGTTGGTGTATCTGAAACTACTCTAGTAGTTGAGATGTCGAGTAATTGGAGTCTCTAGCCACTACGCTTCATGCAAAGATGGTGTTTTAAGTGTTTTGGGCCATAAAGAAAAGGTTAACTAACCACCGACTTTTAAATGTGTTAATTTTTTTTTTATCAAATTTACAGGCACTCCGGACTAATGATTGGTTTTTAATATCGAATGTGAATTGGTATCTTTGTTATTCCACTTTTTGTGCAATATGAGCTGACTTGATTATTGCATAATTTGACTTCCTTAACACTGTTTTTTAATCAAAACTACTCCTGTTATCATTCAGACGACCAGAGTATGTATCTAAATATGCAGTATTAAAAGAAACTTGTTTTCTTTTTTAAGAGACCTAGAGCGGTTGGTAAATATTTTTGAAACGCTTTGGACATCTATGACTCGAGCGCTTTCTATTTACATAGAATTCGAATAAAACTGCAAGTTTGCCATTAAATAAGTGGCCGACCTCGATGAGGTGAGGTACCGCTGACGATCCTCCGCACCGATCGCCAACCGAGCCTGACGACTGCCACCTTCAGCGTGCATCGATAATATTTATGTCCTGTCAAATTTTATTTACCATTACAATACAACCAAATCTATGAGATATGATTTTTTAACCCTTTGGATCTCAGACCATTTAGTTATTATTTTATTATTTATCTCGGCTTATATTAACTTCAAACAGTATCAAATTGAAGGTATATTTTCAAAAATTAAACAAAGTTTTTTTTTGTAATAATTCTACAGTTTCATTTGCCTATTTTGATAATAGATTATCTTTTTTAATGGCAACAATTGAAAATACATTTTGAATAAAGATATATGTTATATATGATCGGGAGTTTTTAGGTATGCTTTGTACAGTGTTAAATAAATGGTTGGTAAGTTCAAAATTTAATTTCATATTTGAGACTACAAGTTTTTGGTGGATTTTAAAAAAAAAGATGCCGATGACGTAGATTATTTAGATAAAAAATTGAGCGAAATTTTCTGAACCATCGTTGGCACATCCTTATATATTTTTTGAAGATGGGGTAGAATTGTTTTTTGTTTGAAAAGTATGTCGAGCTTAATTAATCTAATACCTTGTAAAAATTCATTTGCCTATTTTGATAATAGATTATCCCTTTTTTAATGGCACAATGAAAAACGGGCAACAGATTCAAACACACTGAGTCAAAGTTGAAATTTAAAAACGAGTCTTTTTAATTAAAACCTAATATGTACAATAAAAAATATATATCGGGCCTTTAGCGTCTTCGAGCCTTTCGGCTTCGGTGTCCACGGGTTTGGATTATAGTAAAGACACTTTCAAAATTATATCTTTTAGTCGATTTATGGTTTAGTATTTAACGTTTTGATGATTTCTGTTCATAATTATCGTAACGGGCGGAACCGTTCCTGATTCTAAAGTGACTGTATTTCTGTTATGACTGAATAAGCTATCCGTTCCCTAAAAATAGGGAGCCGAGAGAGCGATCAGCTACTACTCAACTCACTTTTTTAACCTTCCTAAAAAAGAAAGGTTGGCTGAAATAAGAGTCCATATGATCCAAATTAAGATAGGACATGGTTAAAATTATTTAGGCCATATAAATAAAGAAATTTTATTTGTGTATTGAAGTTTTTACAAGTTAGGTTTACCTAGTTTCACAAATGTGTCGAAATTATGTAATTAAATTATATATACATTTTTAACCATAGGTGTTCAGCGTGTGGCCCGCGGGCCTTCTTTGGCCGGCAGGGGGTTTAGTTATGGCCCGTGTAGCTGAAGTAAATTTTACCTTTTAGTGTTTAATTGTGAATTTGGCGAATACGTGTGCTGCGAATGCCTGCATTTTCTACCAACTGGATGGATTCCGTCGCGTAGGAAGGCCGCTGAAAATCATATATAGAATGTAATCGGTGGAGCTAAGGATCACCGGGATGACCTGAAAGAAAGCAAGGAGGTTGGCGGGTGGCAAATAAACTCGGACGCACCGTGTGACTGCCATATACTCCGAATGGGGAGCGGATTGGAAAAATAAACTATTTTCTCAATCAAGCCACATATAACAATTGTATATCCACATTCTTTCTGACCGGCGGCGTTGTGAAATCACTATCTGTGAATTAATTATCATTATTAAATACATCAACGGAGCATTCTGATAATAAACATTTAGAAAATGTTCGTTTTTACATGCATTACATATCACTTTTAAGGTGTTCACTGTCGATACTTGGTGGTCAATACTTTTTATGCATTACATATATTACTGCGGGCATAAAAATACTCAAATAAGGGTAAATTACATGCATAATGTATAAATAAACGACGAACCGGGCCATGCTAGTATTGCGTGAAATACTCAGTTTCTATTGCACCGGATAGACTTGCGGCCAGATAAAATTATTCCTCAACTTTTTGCGGTAATGGTCTTGTTATCTTCCCTTTTAAATCAAAAATTCGTTTTAGACATTTATAATGTCGAACAAATAAGCACTCGAGACTGTTTTGAATCTCTTCGTCTAAGATTCTACATGATAAAACTGTTTAGCAGTATATTATATTTAAAAAATTGAATATATACAATATTCCATTGAAAATGAGGTAGCTATCCTTCCTAAGATATAATTAATTTACTTGTATTCCTGTCTTCCTCTTATCCAATCGGATAATATGTTCAAAAGATAAAACGATTTGAAATCCACTACCATATATAATGTCTTATTATTTTATCTGATGCGTAACAAAGTTGTACAACAATGGTAAAAGCAACGAAATTTAATTTAACATTTTTAACACGATGTTTTTTTGAAAAAGCTCTATGCATAAAAATTCGAGGAAATGTTTTTTTACCGTCTTGTTTACATGTTTAGGAACTATTTTAAACATTACAAGAATCTTTTTTTTTCGATGGTTTCGGCGGTAACTTTGTGGAAGTTCATTTTAATATAAAATATTATATTACAAGAATCTTTTAATATTCACCCAAACGACCATAATCCGAGAGCATAGGATATATCATGCAAGATGTGCTTTGGTGTTTTAGTTTGCCTGCCAATACTCCATTTCTCCAATGAATTTTTTATCAAACAAAATTTAGGATTTTTTTCAAAAAAATCATGTACCATCTATAATTAAAACAATATTAATTCATGATAATATAGTCTGTAAAATTATACCGCATTATTTATATTAACTTTTATAAAATATATAAAAAAAAACATTAGCATGTCAGTTTTCTATTCCAAAGCAGTGTAAAAACAATACAATGTAGTGATAAATAAGTCTTCTGCTTGGATGATTTATTTCAAATAGTACTCCGTTATGGAGAGAAAATTCATTATTGCCGAAAAAATAGTTTCAGAATTTAACTTTTAAACTTTGTTTTTGCTCTCCCAAAAATCGTTTGGACCAACACTCATACGTCCATCCACACATCATAGATATAATCCTGATTAAACTTTGCGATAATGAAGAATACGTCACGTTAGGCGTGGAGTTGAAAATTGATTAAATTCTAGAATAAGAATACGCTTACAAACAACATAAAGCAAATCTGCTTAATTAAATAACTCATTTTTTGAGTTTTCACAGCTTTTTCCAAAAGCATCAGGGCTGTGACTCAAACATTGACTATAAGCACGTATCAAACTCCGACTAAAAAAGTTTAATTTTGTCACGTCTCTTCCCCACCTTTCCTATGTATATGTACATATACATATTCAATTATATTTCAACCAACTAATCAGGCATTCATTTCATTTAATGTGTTTATTTTTCATAAATCTTTACAAAAATTCCGTCCCGTGACCGTATATCCATAATTTACCAAAAATTCTCACTCTTCAAAATTTCTGACTCCGAGTACGACTCCGGCCAAAGCGCCGCGACGACTTCGACTTCGACTCAAAGCCCTGATATATATATATATATGTTAAACGATTTGTAGATGGTCCAACGCGAGACAACAAATGAAAACGATATTTCACGTTCACTGACTGATCTACAAGTAGGTGCTAGTCGTTTACCTATTACCGATATTGATTTTTTTCCACTTATTTATTTAGCAACACTGCCTGCCCGCCGCACTGTGTCAAAAGATCGAACGAGATTGGCCGCTGCGGTTTCAAATATCGAATTTACAAAAAATGTAATATTGCCGCAATCCGCTTTTGGATATTATGAATAAAGGATTGCAAGTGAAAATGGCTTTTTTCAATATTACTGGCAATATGAATTCAGTTTTAAGCACAGTTACCGTATGAAAACACATATTCGAATATATTCTAGGCTATGATTACTTGTATATTACTTGTATAAGCGTACATTTCTTAATTGCACGATTATATGAATTAAAAGGCCGTCCAGTCGTGAAAATTTTAAAATGGTTGAATATGCAAGTATATAACCACATGCTTAAAAAAGATAGGGAATCAGTTAGATTAGTAAATTTCACGCCGAAACATCCCATTTTTTTATAAAATTCTCAATAATGCTTTCCTGTTTTGAGTCTCAAAAGTTATCCCTTTTTCTTTCACACACTGAATAATTACCACTAAGAAATTACACTAATTGGTATAAAAAAAGTTGTCAAGTTATGCATAATTTTATCGTTCTCACACCCTTTACTTAGCTTCTGTCGTGCGGCCTTCTTCATAATTAGCAGTATGGAGTTCCTTTCATCTCTTAGACTAGATCCATTCACCTAGAAGGATATCGTCTTTTCGCATTCTCAGTGACGGATCAGTTTTTCCAAGGTTGTCTCCTTTTCTTCGAAAACGACACTGCTATTCGCATTTTGCATGCTACCGCACCAAAATGAAAGCTTAAAATCTTGAAAAAATTATTTCATTTGATAATTGTGAATGGTTCAATTTACTTTTAGTATATTCATTTTTAATAAATAATACGTATCAACGGAACAGATCACGCACACGCAGGGGATGGCAAATAAGTGGCATATAGGTTTTCTCTACCACATACTTTTTTCTCTATATAAGTATTTAGTATTGTTTCATACTAATACGCATATACTTGGCTCAACTCCATTATAATAAGATAAAAATAGCAAACTATGTAGTTCTACGCGAAATATACAACAGCCATTTGGTAATTTTTGTGGAACTGAATCTTTGCTGTTCTTACCTTATTTAGAAACTTAAAATGTTTCTGTCTAAATTTATAAATAAAGCAACCATAGAGAATGGCTTAAATAACTACATTTTACAATTTCACTGAGTATTTTTTTTTACTAAAAATTCTCTAATTTGAATTTTTGAATTTTGTACTTTTCCATGAGTTTTGTCTCTAACGACCCGGGTTTCGACTGTCGGCATCTTCAGGCATTCCAAGTGCACGGATGTACTTGAACTGACGCGTAGTAAAGAGTTTGTATCGTTTATATACAAAAATATAAGTAGATCACTAAGTTAAAAGGTTATTAAAATGTAAATTAGCGAAATTTGAATGAATACAAGTTTCAATGATTTAAGTGGGTTTGTTATAATTACGGGGATTTTTGAAAATATTAATGACCAGATGATAACATAAGAATATTTAAAATAAATCTAGGGTCCTATCCGACCTGTCGTTAATGAGTTGATTGATTTCAAGCCTTTGAACTGATTGATTTCAAGCCTTTGAATCAATGATAGTAAGTGAATTGATATTTAATAATAGCAAGTGCTTGAATTGTAAATAAATGACAATTATTAATAAATGACAATAAATTCAAAATAACAATTATTTAAAAGGGTACAACAATGGCGAACTTGGCAAATAAAGTTGCTCGTTCAAAATTGGCAGACCGTTGAGCTGAGCTCGATTAATCTCTAAGATTTCTTGATAAAATAGTTTAAACTCACCCCTGTTAGTATTGTACGACATTGGATGTACTGAGTTTTTATGAATACAAGCATCTGAAAAAGTCGGTTTACGAAAGATCGTGAAATCGTGGGTATCGTTTTTAATGTCTATAGTAAGGTCAAGAAAGTTTATTTTCTTTCCTCCGACTTCCAGGGTGAATTGAATATTATCGTCCAAAGAGTTTATAAAGTTATGGAATTTGGTGATTTGTCTATCAGTTCCGTTAAATAAACAAATAATATCATCTACGTATCGGAACCAATAAACTATTGGTTTGACTTCAATGTTATGACTAAAAATGATTTTCTCTAAATGGTTCATATAGAATTCAGCTAAAAGAGGTGACAGACAGTTTCCCATTGCAATGCCGTCAGTCTGTTTATAGAGCTTATTATTGAATTGAAAGTAATTCTGGTCCACGCAAACGTCTAAAATATTAAGTAATTCCGAAGTAATTACTGGATTGACTCTACTAAAATTTAAGGAATCTTCGATGATCCTTTTACATTTGTTAACCGGCACATTAGTGAATAAGCTGACGACATCAAAATTATATGAGTTTTGAGTTACCGGGGATTTTAAAATTTTTAATTTTATCCACTAATTCTAAAGAGTTTGTTACGCTGTATAATGGTTTAAATCCACTGTGGTGACGGACAAGTGAGTTTGCTTTACTGGAAAGTTTATAGGCTGGGGCATTTAAATATGATACAACTGGGCGAATTGGGATTAAGGTTTTTTTGTAATTTTGGTAATCCATAAAATTTAGGAGCTAGTGGATCATGCGTAGTTAAACTAAGCATGTCTTTAGAACTAATTGTGATTTTACAACTATTTATTACATCTTTAACATTTTTATTAAATTTTACAGTAGGATCTTTTTTAATTCTTTGATTTTACTATCAGCGAGAAAAACATTAATTTTATTGACATAGTCTTCACGCGTTAACAAGACCGTGGTATTGCCTTTATCAGCCTTAGTGATAATGATATTATTGTCTTTAGATTCTTGAGGGTGACCAACTCCTCATTGATTGTATTTTTATTTTTAATGCAAGATAAATAATCCTTCTTGAGGATCCGAGAGCATATGTGCTTACTAGTTAGGTCTTTATGTAACGCGATTTCTAAGTCTAACGCAAGGTTTTCGAAATCAGATTTTTTATTGGGCAAAGGTGTCAATATTTAAGACCTTTTGATAAAAGGTTATGCTTGTCTTTATTTAAAGTTACATTAGAAAGGTTAACCACTCTATCAAAAAAAATTATCGGTGGTTCATTAGATTTCTGTGATTTTATCGTTATTTACTTAGTTATAAAATTTCTCTTTTTGTTGTCCTTTTATATCCATCATAATTGCTTCAGCTCATTTAGCTCATCGCATCTCTAATATACACCAATCGTGATTATTGATCATTCTCCGATGTGCAAAATCCGGCTCTCATACCCAATAAGCCGTCGTGAATTCAACTCATTTAATTAACTCCTGTAACAATTAAGTATTGCGGACACGGTCTAGAAATACAAAAGTGCTTTGTAGTGGTGAACCGGTCAAACCTGCGACAGTCTTACGAGACGCGATCCGGCCAAGTCTTTGGTCGACACACTGACCATACATCGTGAGGTGTAGAGAAGTGTTATCTCAATATCGGTATTCGATACCTTTAAAGAGTACAATCTTCAATGCCATACCACTTTCAAATATGTCTATCTATTTTTGAAACAACGACAAATGTAATCCCTTAGATATTTAAACCGAAGAATACCGAGTGTAATATGTTATTCATCTTCTAGGGCAGTGGTTCTCATGCTGCGGCCACCAACAGCTGGCCGCAGCTCATATTCATCGATAGTTCATATTGATATTTAATAAAAATGTGTTATAAATATATTTCGTATGCATTGTATTGTGCATCAATAATTGTATGTTCGAAAAAAATCAAACATGTTTAGGTATCTTTCACAAAAATTTGGTGCGGCCACCAGACATTTCCGTTCTACAGCTGATGTTCCTATTGCGGCCACAGCCAAATTGAACGTGACGAAGGCTGCCGAAAGGGTCATTCCTAGTGTAATTTTGCATGACCGCATATAAGAGCAATTTTAGTTTAGGTCTTAAATTTCCTCTTATCCGTTCGAATACTAGTTCCTAGTTGTTGTATTCACACCTTTTTCTCAGGTAGAAGAATAAAAATTAGCCAGTTATGTCTTAAGATACAATGGTCAAATTTTCTAAGTATGTATATCGATACCTTACTTTAAGAATACCCGAAGCATAACCATCATTAATTGCTGCCAGGCAGCGTTGTTAGTTTGATACGAACAAAATCAGCGTTTTTTTTCGACTCTCTTATATGAAACATACACAAATTGGTTGGAAGATTTAAAAACTCGCCGCCTGCCTGTCTAATAAAATCGCTATTTCTATTCGCTTCTTTAAAATTTGATCAATTATTAATATGAAAGTGTCCGTCTGCCAGCTTATCACGTTGAAATGAATTTGACGATAACAGTTGGCGTCTTCCAGCATTGCAGAGGAACACGATTATCATTACCAACAGGTGTCTGGAGTCGTCGAAAAAAAACACGTCTCCGACTAAAATAAGTTTTATTTCGTCACGTTTGTTTCCTACCTTTCCTATTAATGTGTATACAATTAAATATCAACGAACCAATCAGACCAAAAGCCAATTTTACATATTATATGCACAAATAAAAAGTTTAAACTTTTCAAAATTTCTGACTCTAAGTACCTACGACTCCGGCGAAAAAACTGCGACTCCACAGAACTGATTACCAACATTAAATAAAATGATAAATATCATCTTCATTTAATTTGTTTCCTCTGTTGTTCTGTTCGGTGAGATTTTAAATATTTACAGTCTATCACTGGTAACATTATTTTGTTTAAATATGTTCAGAATACTCTAACAGAGTTGATTTTTGATCTTGTACCCATTGTGTAATTAATACTTGCAATGGCTACCTGACTACCTTTGAAAACGGACAACTCGCGGCGGACTGCAACGCGAGCGGAGCAAGTACGGTAGGCATAGCACGGACACGAAATTATTATTCTCAATCGAACCATATTTTCATACTAATTAATGAAACCGAGTGCCGCGTGTTAATTCACTCATGCGAAGGTTTAATCCCGGCATTAATTAATTATCCATACAATGCACTTGTGTTAATCCGCCTCTGGATCCCGTAACAGTAAACGAATGTGAGTTGAATTATTTTTTAATTCCTTGATTAAGACTTGATGTAATCCTGCAATAGCGTGCTAAGAGTAATAAACATTTTAAATCGGAAGAATATTTGTAGAAATTATGTCCAACTTTTGTGTTGAGCCATTAATAGTTATATATAATTAACTATAATTGTTATATATAATTTCGTGGTTTTTAATATTCAAAATCGCTGTGCCATTCTTGGTGGAATTTTCACTGTACTGATTCCAAATTTTCATTAAGATCAGGGCCGGTATCTCACAGCGAGCATTTCCAACTGGTGTCATTTCATAACGCTTATCTAAAAAGTGATACAAATCCACTATAAATTACGCGCTTTTATGGAAAGTTTATTTGTTTATTTTTACTCCCACGTAGTGCATTTCATGCAGTCGTGTCGGAATAAACTCTTTTGCGGTGAAGTAATCCTAAGCACTTTTAAAATATCGTCAATGGTTGTTGCTGTTGTCAAAATGAAATATAGTTACACGACAGGTGAGTTGTATTTTTAACATTAATTGACAGGCATACTCAGCTCGACTCGATAGCACAGACAATCTACATAATGTGTATTCGAAAGGGCAGTCTTCAAATAAAAATCATACATTGTGTTTTTTATGAATAGAAAATCTTCATATTAACATCATATTTGGACATGTTTAATCCACCTTATCCTATTAGCGTCTGTTTGGATAGTGTTTTAATGATAAGTCTTCCTTGTTTTCTACATACTACAGACAGACAGCCTCTTCTCAAACAGTATGAAAATCACTTCAAGCTTATTATCTTCGGGCATTAGGTAAATCTCTTGGAATAATATGTGCCGATTATTTAAAGCAGCGCTGTCCAACACGCGGCCCACGGGCCGCATGCGGCCCATAATTTAAGATTTTCAGTGGCCCAATTTAATATTTTCTGCCGCTCTATTGGAGTTTGCAGCCTTCTAAAAATATATGTTACATTTTGTTATTCATCAATCAAACAAAACAAAGCAGGGGCGTGAATTTATATCAGCATTTGGAACCACATATCGCTGCAAGTCGTCCTTTTAAAAATTGAAAATAGTAAAAATGAACAGGCTGCCGATGAAAACTTGATCAATCAACTGCGATGTGCATCGAATAAAATACCAGTCCATATAAAAAAACAAGTGTCACATTAATTATTAAGTAAATAAAATGTTTTTTGGTTGTTTTTAAATAAATAAGTGTCATTGTAATTATTAATTAATAAATTGTTTTTATTACGTTTGTTTTTTTATGCGGCTCACCATTTACCGGTAATATTTTATTTGGCCCACCAAACGATTTCTGTTGGACAACGCTGATTTAAAGCTTTATCTTTCGAAACGGCATAATAAAATAAAATCTTGCACTTTTAGATGGATTCTTCGGTTTCTTTATGGACGTGCATTGCTCATAAAAAGTAAAAGCGGAAATACCTTTATTTCACTCTTCCGCGTCTTTCTGAAGCATCTTCCGAAATTTTGTAACTGATATTCTTATTCTTTTAATACGTTTTAAAATCTCAATAATTTACACAACATGTGTATAGATTATTATTATTAGTATTATACATGATCATTTATTTAGCCGTGTGTCGCTTGTCCCGTGTTATTGGTCAGATTATCTCTACAAGAAAACTCTTACTGTGTTTTCGTTCAAAAGGACCTTTTGCCAAAATGTTTGTATTATATTGTCATCGGAACATTAATTATCAACGTGACACGTCAAATTCACTAATTTCATTGTTTTTTTTTTTAATCTATTTGGGCTATTTTTTTCATGATTCGTTATAAAACCATGTACACATAACATTAATAAAATGTAACATGTAGGTTATATCGCAATTTAAATTGTAACTAGATCTCATTGTCTAGTAAGAAAGACAGTGACGTACTTAAATAATCTTACTTTTTCTCGAAAAAATACTGACATTACATTTCTCGCACGTAACCGAAAAAGTAAGACAGGCGTCGATTTTTTTACACGTATGCGTTGCCATGTCAAAGCGGCGTAACTACGCACAATTGGCAGAAAATAATCGTATGTGCACATCTCGTAGTATTACATAGTTGACAATACTCGAGTGCCTGCCGAACGACGATACCTCGCCGTAGGTCATCGGTGGGCCTTGGCCGAGTGGGCCACAAAACTGTACCACTTGATGACAAGGAAGGAGTACCACTCTAACCCAGATAAACTGTTAAGCCAAGCCTATGCAATCGAGTAACTTAAACGTTTTTTTTTTCTAAATGAATCATAGATTACATCTCAACAAAATTCAGTGGATTTAAAAATCTGCAAATGTGAAAATACGTATGTAATAGTTTTGGAAAGAATGTGATTTGCTTTAAGTATAGAGAGGCATTGATAAAGTGCATTAAATTGTACATAGTTGCGATGGATTCGGCAGTAACTTTGCGGAAGCTTTTTAAATTTTATGTTTTAAATAATAACTTTACTTTTTTCATCCGTATATTTTTAACACGTTGCACTCCTTGGTGTATTGTATTTTTCCTTCCTGCAACTCCTCAATATATTTGAGAAATTGATTGATATCACAGAGTTTGCGTATTTATTAGCATGATACAACGAAATACCGAAAAATATATCACATTATGATATTTTACAAACTTTAACGCACGCAGTATATACGGTTTTTCAAATAAGGCTTGTTTAAAATTCATTAAAAATATTTTTCCAACCAAATTGTAGAATTTCAAGCTAGACTCAACTTAAGAGTTCTTGGAGTTAATGGTCAAGAACGGTTTCACTCATCACTTGGAACATAGACCAAATACTCAAAACATTGTTATACATATTTCTATTTTATTTTCATTGCATATTGACAATGAATGAATTAATCTATGTCGAATATTCATTTCACAGCACATAAATATCACCTTAACGTTTTATTTATCGTCCAATAAGAAACAAATTTTGTGTATTTATTACGCTTCATGCAAAGATGTTTTTTATTGTGATTTATTGCATTTATGACATATCCAATTAATCACCATAAAAACATCAGGTTTGCATGAAGCGTAGTGACTACACATCACCGGATCAGATGTGTGTGTTTCGGTACCGTAAAGAAAGGTTCAAGTATTGGTAGAATGTTCAACGCGTGTGAGGCGTTTAAAACATTTTTTAAAAGGATTTTTCTGCAGTGTTCTCTATGGGAACTATCAGTGAACTGTGGTTATTAATACTCAAATGTGTTACGCGTTAAGGTATATCTTCCCCCCCCCCCCCCCGAGTAAAAATCGGGCGTTGATTGGCACAGAATAACGCGACATGAGCTATTTAGCATCGCGTGGGCTGTCACTTACGGTTGTTAACGGTAGACCAGTTGGGCATGCGAGCAATATTTTCACACTCTGGGCCACCCGATGCGCTCGACCATTTTCAGTTTGCTAAAAGAATTTAATTCTTGTCTGTCGAACTGCACGGTTGTTATGCCAACATGTTTAACACACCTTTGGTACGTGTCAATAGTAGTTACATATTTCGATTATTGTAAAACTTAATGCATTGCTATTGTTTAACTTTAGGGTCCGTTGCTGAGTGTCAACATTGTTAGATGGCGGTGAACACCGATTCTAATTCCAGTATGGACAGTTTCATAAATTGATTTTGGTTGGCAAACATGGATGACTGTAATGTCTAAAATTCCTAAAACAATCCCTAAACAGGGACTAGCAAAAAGCGTTTAGCCAATTATTACCCTTGTCTTTAAAAAAGAAGATGCTGACAAACTTGAGTTACGAGCATTTACAGTATATAACTAAGGGTTGCTTATGCTCTCAATTGAAAGCAAACACGGCAAAAAAAAAAATATTATTATTGAGTTCAAACTAGTGAGTGAATGGCAAATTCAATTAAACTTTAAAGTATATGGCTACTTCCGCAGTCTGTTAAATCGAAATGTGAGAAATTGGCTGTCCAACACCTCCCGTTATGTCCTACCACTAGCCGCTGTTCACGCTATGCCTTCAAGAAAGGAAACGAAAGTACTCCTCACTTACTTGATCCGATACAGAGCTACACTGGACTGGTATTTTAACCATGCACTACAATCATACGTGATTTCATACGCTGAATTGCCAGTTCTTACGCCAAGAGTATATGATAATTTCGTTCTCTGCCCCACTCTATCTTTATCATCGTAACAATATATATGCCCATGGTTTTTTGACGTGACAACGTCTTATAAATCGATGAATGCCCGCTGCACGCACGAAAAAACATGACTCATTGTCCCGTTTGTCGCGTTACGCCGAAGGCAAGCGTGCGAGCGAGAGCGCGGATAAGCGATATAAAGGCACGATCGGCCTACCGTTCGGATTGTGCCGCATCTATCTCTCTTCCACTCGATTGGTCGATGCGTCTGAGTAGAAAAGAGACAGCGGCAGCACACAACTTATACACCTACAGTACCTACACGTGATCTGTCTACAACTGTTTATAAAGTGAAGTGAAATGTTAATGTGGTTTTCATTGTTTATATTACAACAACAATTGCGGCAATAAAGGTAATTAATCCTTGAATTAATGAGTGCGAATAAAATATATCAATAAAAAATTGTAGATTTCATTTCACTCCTTCTTCGTATCCATACAAAATAATGATAATTCAATAAAAATGATTCCATTTTATTCATAAAAGTATGCAATCATTTCATCAATGTTTTCTTATGACGTTGTCACGTTAAACTATCGTCCGTAAACCGACTTTACAGACAACCATTTTTTAAATTTTTTTTAAGTAAAAACTATTTCAACTAAATATGTATGTTAAGCGATCGGATAGTGTATTCGTCCATTTCACATCATTACTGACAGTTCACCTATCATTGATAGTAAATATTTTTTCTTTTTTGAGCGTTTCCTTCCTCTCGGTGATCAGAACTCGGTAGCATTGTCAGCTTGACCGCATTCCTGTCGTCACCCGACCGAACGAACCGATCGACCAACTAACTTACCATCCAACAACGGTTGTTACGTAAAACGTAAACTAACGTCTTAAACAGTCGTCCCCCGGGCCCCTGGGCGGCGCGGCGTTGCCTTCGTGTCAATGTGTTTTTCTTGCGCTATTGTGACTTTCACGCCATCGTGGCGATCTACGGTCAGGCAAAGGTTCTACGCCATTATGCTTATTATCTGAGTAACACAATGTCGATTCATAGCCGAGTTGATTTCATGTTTACCGCTCATGAAGTGATTCCGCTACGCCGTATTTGGATCAATCACTGAACATATCAATTTCGATTTTTTATAAGTATCGTTGTTTATATATTGAATTAATTTATATTTAACTTAGTAGAACTCCATTAAAACATTGTGAAAATACAGCAATGTATATTAGATCTACAAAAATGATATAATATACAGTTGATACCTAAACTCGGATAGTTTTTCACCGTATTATCGTTTGCATATGATTGTAATAACATTTGAATGGACATTAAACCTGTTGAAAAGTATGCATTTATAACTTAATTGCGCCACAGCAAGCGTTATCATATCATATCTTAATAGAGTGATCATAGTCACTAAATAAAAAAACCTTATTTAAAAATGTTTAGCGTGCTTGAAAACTTTCTTGTTTGAATTTCAAAACTAAATACGAATGCATTTCTTGTTTTACTGGAAACAAATGTATCCAACATTACTTTTTTAAACTTTTATGCCTTGTTTATAGTTTGTGCGCAAAAACTATTTCTCGACTATCGCATTTAACTCTCTCTCTCTTTCCTCTTTTCTTGTGCGGCCAAAGAATTTAGTTTAGCATGTTGTCGGTGTGGTATGGATACAATATAAAAAGTTAATTGCAAATTGCAAATAGGTGTCGATGGAACAAGTGCAGTGTATGCATACACTGCGCAACTGAAAGTCAAGTGACATTCAGTGATCAGCCTTAAAACAATGAAGAGACTCCACTTTTGTCGTGGCCTTAATTGTGCGTTTGTAATGCCAATCATATTTGTACTGTGAACGCATTTTGTTATGTATGCTATGGAAATTATCGACAGCGCCGAGATAGGCATGCCATCACCTATCGATATAAACTTTATCATTGAAACGGCCGATGAATATAGTAGCCCAGATTATTTATTCATTTTACCGGAAAATGCATCAGCATTACTGTGTTTGCTGTCAATAAATTATATAAAAAATCGAAATGGATAGCATTGTCATCTAAAATTAAGAGAATACTTCAGTGCAACTCATACTCATTATTAATGTTCTATCAGAACGTGTATACAATAATAAATTTGAATTATCATCCTTTTCAATGAATTTACAGGAAGTTAAACAAACAATTGTGCACTCTTAAAATAAATACAATAAAATCTAAGAAAGAAATAATGTTAAAAATGATTTATTTAACAATATATATACGAGTAGTAATATTAACAATAGTGACTTTACTAACGATTCCAAATAAACTCAAAATATTCGACTGATTATTCCCGGAGAGTTATAATTTTCTTGGGCATCTCCAATGTGTTAATGCTTTACGGCTTATCTTCTTATATATAAAACCGAAACGGCGTATGTATGTCTGTGGGTCTGTAATTCCCTTTTGCATTGTTGGTCACTAAGTTGCCATAAAAACGAATATGAAAGAAAATATGTTTGAATTTTTATCGGCGAAGACATTTAGTCAACATATAATAAATTAGTCTTCTACTGAACTTTTCCCGGCTTTTATTATTAATAATAATGTTTATTATTTACGTGAAGGTATTATTTGACATTTCTTTGACAGCAAATTAGATTTTTTCCTTGAATTTGGACATTTTAATGAACGAGAATCAAATTAAATAAAGTTTGTGATTTTATTTTAACTCTATTTCGGATTTTAGATTTTTTGATATAATTATGTCGAATGATATAACATTAAATAATTATTGGTCGCTTAGTCCGAGCGACGCCGGGTAGCAATACTAGTAATTTATAAGATTATATTGAATATCAATCTTAAGAAGCGTCACTAGTTCGCCCCTGGTCTGAATGGAGTGAGCTAAAATAATAGGGTTAAACGATAGAACAATCCCAGCCGGCTAGGTCAAAACCGTTTGGACAACTGTTCAAATATTTTGCCACTTGTTGCTCGCGATTAAAGTATGTTTTATTCTATACATATTCAATTACGTTCGTCGTCGGATTATTTAAATATATGCAATTACCGCTTCTATGCTGGTTTTGAACCACTGTTAACACCGGTTGCTATAAGATATGGTAATTTCATGAAATATGTTTGAATATGTTTTAGTCAAGCCGTCGTTGTTTGATTTTCGGAACAATTTTCTTTGACTGTTTACGGGTATCGTTTAAGCCAGCTTCTGTGAAAATTATTTTTCCTCAAAATTTTTGCAAACTTAATATTAAGATTTTTGAGCGTGATAATATTTTTTTTTCCAATACGTGAGCTCCACCTGAACAAACGGTTTCGATGACTCACTATTGACTGGTTAACACGCATCCGCCATGCTCATCGCTGTCATTTTTCGTGGACATTAACTAGCGTATTAAAAGCAATGCATTTTAGTTTTTTTTATGATTTTTTAAACAAGTACCTATCAGAGTATAAATAAAGAAGTATAGAATTTTCTTAATATTAAATTACTTAATCTGAAATGAATATGTCATTTTGCTTGTGTAAAATCTATTGCCAACCTGAGCCAGCTGTGACCTAATCATGAAGCGAATGTATCTGATTTTCTTTGGTATTTCCCGTGCTAGCACATAATATAATTAGTGTGTCTCGCGATGTGCCTAACTGCGCATTCCGTTGGCATTTCATATATATTCTGAATGGGTCATTTTTTTGCGACACTGCAAAAAGAGAGTATGTTTAACCGGAAGAAATTCGAGACAAAATTTTGCTTCCTTCTCGCTTTTGATTTATATAATTTTTCGTGGTCACATTTGTAGAGTACCTGTTGTTTTTTGTTATTGAAAAATATTACACAATTTTCACTATTTAACTATTGTTATAAACATACGCGTTTGACTAACCAACAGAAGCCAAAAGGTTTTAAATTGTAATAGATCGCCATTGTGACTACCCCATAACAAGACTTAAAAATGTATCTGAAATTTAGGCTACTATAGTTTGCAATAGTCAAAAAAGATTTTTATATGCTGACATTAGGATAAGTTAGCACTATTTCATTTATCTTTTATTGATAAATGATGTTTCATGATTGATTAAAATGTTACACTTGTGGATCCGTAACAGTTTGTAAGCGAGGGCCGGCTCTCGTTTTTTTGTACACATTAAAACTATCAAGTGATCTTTTCATGTCCGTTCTACTATTTCTTTCACTGTTTGCAAATCATTAAATCATCATCGGCTCATTCTCAAATTGTATGAAAAGTGTGAGTCTGAGTCAATCAACTCTGTCCACAAATTGATGACGGATTTATTTTTTATTTTTATATCGGTGTGTGCTAGCTAATTGATCAAATATTTAGTTCAATACACTTGGAGCGAATAAAATGTTCAACAAACATTATATATTTTACGGTAAGAAAAATAACAATGTATTTTAGTTCTACATAAATTATTTTATATATTTGTTGATAGCTATTTCGGCTTACGCCTTCGTCAGAACTATATTTTAAAGGTGTATTAGAGATAGCTTATATACCTAGGCTAGACAGGGTAGATCATACATCCCCTCTCTGCTCATCCCATCCCCACATGGAGAAAAATTAAATAAGTTATTGATCTGGTGTGATCCTGAAGTGAACGTTAATCTGGGTATTTTATTCTGGGGATGTATGGTCTAGCCTAGGTATATAAGCTATCTCTAATACACGTTTAAAACATAGTTCTGATGAAGGCGTAAGCCGAAATAGCAATCAACAAATATATAAAATAATTTATGTAGAATCAAAATACATTGTTATTTTTCTTACCGTATTATAATGGAGTTCTACCTAGTAAATGCCTACTCAATCAATTATATATTTTACTGTGCGGAATTCATTGTTAGTAATTTAAATAATAAAAAAAAACAAACAGCGTAAAACAACACTATTATTACGTCTTAAGAAAGTTTTATTTGTCCTAATAAGTGTTCTATATTTAAAATTCATATCATCACCATTATCTTTGGCTCCATAATCCAGTGGGGTCTTAGCCTCAATGAAATATAAGTCTCAGGAGCAATATCAAAATAATTTTAGACGGAGCCCAATCTTGGTACTCGAGTACTTTCAAGGTGCGTAACAAGTACAATAAAAAACGATTTTTATCAGTTGAAAATTCTTGTGATTAGCGAACCGGTCCTGATCTGAAGTAGTAAAATAATTCGTTTTATTTATTTATTTATTTATTTTTCTCATATCCGCTCCCTATTCGGAGCATATGGCCGCCACACGGTGCCTCCAAGATTCTCTGTCTCCCGCCAACCTCCTCGCATCTTCCCAGGTCATCCCGGCGTCCCTTAGCTCCCCTGAGTACATCCTATGGATGGTCATCAGAGGCCTTCCGCGGCGTCGGGATCCATCAGGTTGATAGAAGAGGCAGGCAGGATTCAGGCTCCCCTGGGGCATCCGCAGCACATGTCCAAGCCAGGTCCATCGTCGCCTTTTAATTTTGGACGTAATAAGGGGCTGGTTTGTCCGCTCTCTTACCTCCGTATTCCTGACAAAGTCAAACCACTGTACTCCTAGTATTCGCCGCAGGCATCTGTTTTCAAAGCACAGTATACGGTTACCCTGTGCTTTTGTGATGTGCCATGACTCGCAACCGTAAAGCAGCACAGTCAGTATGCATGCGTTGAACAAGTGGCACTTGGTTCTGACCGAGTACAGCCGTGAGTCCCAGACTTTCCGCATTGAATTAAATGTTGTTCCAGCTATCCCTAATCGGATCGCGAGCTCATTACGCGGGTTGCCATCTCCCGTGATGTGTACTCCCAAGTACCTAAAACCATCGACTCTCTCGATTTCTTGCCCCGCACTCAACAGAGAGTAGTCTGGATCTGGACAGGCGCTGTTGCAGAGCACATTGGTTTTACTCGCGTTGATTTTGAGGCCAACGCGATACGAGTTGCTCTGCAGTCTATCCATTGTTTCCTGGATACCCGCAACTGATTTGTCAAAGATGACAGCGTCGTCGGCATACTCGAGGTCACATAGTTTCAGGTTGGGAGCAACGGTTACTCCTCGGTCAGGTGGAATTGACTTCCTCAGGATGAAGTCGAAGATTATTATAAAGAGGAACGGAGCTAGAACACAGCCCTGTCTGACGCCGGTAGTGATGCCAAACCATTCCGTAGTTACGTCACCGATTCTTATGCAGCATTCACTGCCCTCGTGCAAGCATTTGATGATGGCGATTATCTTGGGTGGGATCCCATAAAGCTTTAAAATGGCCCATAGGGAAGGCCTATGCGGACTATCAAAGGCTTTCTCGTAGTCGACAAAGCAACACGCAAGCGAGCTATTGAATTCATTGCTTTGCTGGAGAAGGCATCTAAGGTTGTGGATTTGGTCCGCACAGGATCGGCCAGGTAGGAACCCGGCCTGATTTTCCCTGGAGGCGTTTTATTTACCGATGTAAAATCAAACATACAAAAATAATAATTTATAAATATACGAAATAAAAAAATGCAGAAAGTTAACGAGCATGATTGAAAACCCATCATTACTATAAAAAAACAAAGCAGTCAGAATGACTCCGAATGGAGGCATAATGGAAATCGCAATTTTAAGACGCTGAGAAATTTAATGTTGAGAAATATGCTACCTATATTTATTTGTTTTTATTTTGTAGTTCGTGAGACAAAAATAAATACTTTGATGGTCAATATTGCAATGCTGTATCGAATAATAACATGTGCTTTGTTGTACGGAGAAATCTGCAGCAAAATAATGACCGCCTCTTATAAAAACAACACCAAATTGCATTCGTGTATTTTTTGCTTATGGTTTTCATGCAGTTTATATAGAACCGGTTATTAGTACCGCAGACATTATTTATTTAAAATCTATCAAATGCCACAACGCTTGTTATTCGCTGGCTGTGATATTGGCAACATTGTATGGAATTTATTATTTGTTTAGTTTAGAAATTGCAACTAGGCGTTTTGTGTGCTATTTTTTTCTTTTTCAATACGGTTTTCGACACCTCGTAATAGATTTTCCGGACGTGTGCGGTTCGAGCGTAATTGCATAACCGTACTATATTAAAACCACATAATTATTCTGGCTTTAGGTTATGTTATTAATTTGACTTGTGATATTTTCTATTCAGTTCTAACTAACTTTCGATATATAACTCATTATATTATACATATCATTTGAAACAAAACGAAGAAACGACAATGCAAGGATTTTTTTTCTAGTTTTATTTTATTGTAATTAAAGTTGCCATGGATTTAGTCATTATCTAAAATTCAATTAGGAATACGTTTACTTTTTCAAGGGTTCATATAAATTCTATCCAATTGCTGTATTTCGAATCGTGTATCATCAATTTTGATCATCATTGATTTAAACATTAAAAACGAGTGATTTTTGCTTAAATATATAATGTACTTGTTCGCGCTATAATTCTCGCGATAAAAGATTTATATATCACAAAATTAGTCTGGAATAAGTTCAAAAAACGTTTATTATTTTTTAATATATAATTCTGATGCCTTGTGTTATCCGGTAAACTATTTTTATCAGTATAAATATCTTTTTAATTGGTTTCTATCAATCAAATAAATATATATTCAATTATAATAATTATATGTGGCGTGGCAGTAAATCTCCGCTGCGATGGCTATTTTTTGAATTTCAAATCATGAGATTAAACTCGAACCGCTAATAGCATAGCACCACGAATTAAAACCGGAATCTTTGACTCTACGAGGGACGAAAATTTGTACAACATTACTGCAACCGATCTCAATGGCGAATCCGAAGATTTTTGTTTTTTCATTTTTCTTCTGAATAGATAGATTTCCTACACTATTAAATCCTCGTTCTTACCATACGTATTTCTCAATTTCTTTTCAATTCTTGTTCAACAACCATACTCGTGACTGCTTTACTTCAAACTTAAAATAACTTCTGTTCTTAGATTAAAACACTTGATCTCATATAAAAGCATCGTACATTTTCGCTGTTTGGTTTCTTTGTGATATAACCTCTTATAAATTGTAGAAATGGTTTCGCTTGGCTGATTCTTCTGCTGTTTGCGTTTAATTATTTTATTTTCTTCGCGTCTATTACGGAGAAATCGTTTCGCAAGGTGGAAAAATCGGTGTTGCTTGCCGTAGTGTCGATTGCTTTTTGCCGTCCAAAATTTATTGACACCTCGTAAATATGAGATTGTTTTTGAAAACATTTGAAATTACATTGAGAACTAGAATAAGTGTTAGAAACTGTAAGAGAGATTTAGTTTCGCAAAATTTAGCAAAAAACATCTTCAATTATTTTCTTCTCTAGCCTTTTTTCAATACGCTATTTTCTTAGTATGTTATTGCATTCTCTGCTACTCAATATTATCGACTGGCAATGCTTGAAAAAACTTCATTTAAAGAATTGTTGCTACTATACATTATATTTCGTAGGTGAAAAAGAACAATCCCGAAGAGGAGGTATATATTGTGTTTCCGACTCCAACATTGACCAAAAACACAACTCCAACTAAAAAAAGTTTAATTTTCTCACGTTTTTTCTTACCGTTCATATTCATGCGTATTAAATTATATATCAACCAACCAATCCGTCCAATGCATAAAAAAAATCGTTTATTTTATATGGGATACAGCATGTATCGTATATTTATAGATTGATTTTGATAACGACTAAACTATGTAGCGTTATTATTACAGAATTTTTAAAACATGAGTGAATTGTGAGCTATTTCAAACTGACACCAAACATACTGTAGTTTTTATCCAGCAGAAGGTTAAAGATTTGAAGATAATGATCGAATACAAAGAAAACTTTAGTCAATATAGAAATCATAGCTTCATTTTAATATTCTGAACCACACACGGGAAAACTGTCGCCTTACTTGGAAATCGTATGTAAAAGTTGCAGTGACAGAATTATCATGGACCGATAGACTATGTAGCTGTAAATAAATCAAGATAAAGGGAATACAACATTTGAAAACAAATAACATTTAATTTATAAACATTATTACTTATCAATAATAGAAACTATCGATTGACACTATTCGTGTGATAGGTATAGATTTAGATAATTGCTTATCTTTTGAAGTGCCAACATGGTAAATCAATTTCCATCGATAAATAAATAGATTATATTACATACGTATTTTTCTTGAGGGTTTTTGACCTAGGTCGTTGTACAGCAGCTGTTTGGAATCATGCTATTATCTCAAGTATATTTCACCACCATATGCCACAGGCAATTTTGTGTTTTTAAATGATTAAAAATATTGATTTATGGAGACACAAATGATTGTAGTGCAGACTCTTTCAAATATATCTGCTGCAGTTTCTTTTCGTTTGTTTCACGTCAGAGATGGCAATATCTTCATTTTAAATGAAGATTTTATCTTAATTAACAGGTTTCGACACATTACTTATACATGTTTTTTCTCTTATGTTTCAGGTATGTTAACCACCAACCTTGGCTTCAGAAAGATAACGTATTTGATGTTCGTATTCAGTCGACGAAGTAGTAAGTTTTCTTACACCGGTAATGTTGCAGTTAAAACATATGCAATTGAAAATGAGTAATATCGACGCATATGTATGATATATGAGGGGTGTCTTCTATCACGTTAGATAATTTCACGAACGTGTATAAAATATATACCGCGGCAGAATAATAATACAATACAATAACGTAAGCATCTTTTTTCTCGCACGCTGATAAATTTTCCTTAACGCTGTGCTTAGATTTATTATTTAGATTTACAATACGCGAGCAGATAGATGGTGGAAAATTGTTTCATAAACAAAACGAATGTTAAACCCGACAACTTTCATGTCACGAGAGGTGCTAAATAACGACCGCCGCACTCTCGTGTAATCGAAAGGTGTGATAGTGCGACGGAAATATTTAACGTAACATGCGACGTATTGTTATACTTCTGGAGTAGTTTCAGATGTACCAAAATATATACTATTAATTCACATTTTTTTTAAGTAAATAGGTGATAAATAAATAAATAGACTTATTTAATTTCGTCGATACATTTCATTCATTTTACTAAGCACATATTTTAAAAATAACAAAGAATTAAATGTTCAATATTTAAAATCTGTTAAAATTTTATTTTTAATTTTCCCCGCAGTTGAAAAAAGACTCTTGGTATCGTTAGCAATGAATTGAAGACTGTATCTAATTTATATGTCATATATAAAATATACTTAGAACAATAGTTATTACTTTTCAAATTAGCTTACCTAATATTTGATTATAAAAATCCAGGGAATCACAAAACACAGAACGATACAGAAACTTTCAGTGATTCTTTCTCAAAGTTTCACAAGGAACTGAGTATGTATTATATTTTAAAATGGCAAAATTTACAAATGTTTCTATTACCATTTTCACTGAAGGTTTAGTGTAATCCATTGGCAGGACAATAAATTAGGAAGTAGTGCTACAGGGATGGCTTACTTTTTTCCAGCAATTGAATCAAAATTTAATTAAACATTTTAAAACTTACAGTCGTAAGTTAAGCAATGAATTTAGGCAGTAAGAGAATGATATTTTCAGCAACATATATTATAAGGAAAAATATTAAATGAAAATAAATGATGTGAGGTGGGTTTACCAAAATTTTTCACGGGTCACGGGTTTGAAACTTGGTAGAGTGCAACTTACCAAATAATATTTTACTACAATTAATATTTGCATTATAAATTTGTTTATCTACGAGATACATATATGCACACTTCTTCTTACATGTTTGCTATCTATCCGTTTCCCACCACCGTTTACCGCAGTAGAATTTTACCGGATCTTTTTTTTATTGATTATTAAAATATTATTTACTATGTATTTATATATTTTTCGGAATAAACTAATATATTAAATAAAAACTTACTTGATTACCCCTGATAACCAGTAAAGGCATGCGCAACTCTCCGAATTTATTTTGTCACATATGTATGCATTTCTTGTCGGTAAATCAAAAGACTATTTTTCAATGTTTTATTTTTTCTCTTGCCACAAAATCTCGTCATAATAAAGTAATAGCCAAAAAAAGGAAAACCGTTTAAAAATAAATTATACCTGATCGCAAAATCGACGGGTTCGGCAGTGGTAAAATATTGTATATATTTTTTGTAAATAAATTTTGAATAGAGATGTTCAAAAGCTAGGAACGAGTATTTACTCGAATAGGATTCAATATACTCTATTATCGAGTATTGAAAAATGGACAAGTATACTCGAGTATCGAGTACTCGATACACGAATTGGAGTCTCTACTTCTGGCTCTCCCTTGTCATGCGCGATGTGTGAGAAGGAAAATGTATTAATGTGTATTTTCGCACGTTTTTTTATTATTTTCGCTATCTACCGTCTCAATTTTTGTTCTCACTGTTTCAATATCGAAGTCGACACATTTCCATAAATATATTATTAATACATTGTTTTTGGCGAAAGGGGCTTTTTGATAAATAAATTTTCGTTTAACGAATCACCGTCGATAACAAAATGATGGATCGACTGTATAAATACTTTCGATAGTTTCGGCGGTAACTTTGTGGAAGTTCATTTTAATATAAAATTAAAAATGACTTTGATTATTCCACGTATTGTGCTACTAACTGTGACACGTGTTTCGCCCTGTTCAGAGGCATCTTCGGAAAAATCCCAAACTCCATTTTGTAATTTTATCATTTTTAAATGTTAGAATCAATCTTGCCTCATTACTTAAGCAAACTTTGCGATAATAAGTCCGAAGATGCATCTGAAAAGGGCGAAAGACGTGTCACAGTTAGTAGCACAATACGTGGAATAATCTAAGTTATTTTAAATTTTATAAAAATGAACTTCCACAAGTTACCGCCGAAACCATCGAAAGACATGTAGTTGTTATCTTGAATTAATATACTCGCGTGTGAAATGGCACCTAGATTTCTGATTATTTGTTTTGTTCTTGTAATCAAATAATTGGCTACCTTTTCTCATCGGGTGGGTTATTAAGTGTATGTAAATAAAATGAGACTTTCCCCATTCATCGACTACGCTTGTGCGGAGTTCAACACTTTCGGCCGCTCGCTTAGCGACAGCTCGTCAGACAGGCTGGGGTTGGGGGCGGCGACGTCGAACAGACAGAGGCTGTGCCGGGGGTCGACATCCTCTCAACCTACGCGACGTTGAAAAGCAATTTCCAGGGAAATCGGGAGCAGCTACAGCGCTGCGGGTCCGCGGCCCGTCTTAGGTCTTGGCAAGCACACACAACTAGGCTCGGCGAATAATACATAATTACATATCGACGTTTCAAATTCAAAATTTCACATCTGCGAAATACAAAATTTTCAGGGAAGCATAAGAACAGTGAAAAAAGCGGTTGCATCAGAATGAAACAAGAACAAAGAACTCTTCATTAATATATTGCAGGGTTACGTCGAAAACGCATATTTTGCTGATATTCAATCTTGAAATGGAAACGACGATTTATTGTCAATCTGAAATTATTATAATATGAAAATTAATTCTATGAATTGGTTATACTTATATCACATTTATTTACCTCCTCCACAGAACCAGTTTTGAACATCGCCAGCATTTTCGTTGGATGACAAATACATATATTAGATATGCTCTTATTCTGAATGACCTTATGGACAAAGTATACAAAATAATTGATAAAATATGTAGGTAAGACTGGAATTTACAAATAAATAAATCACAGAAATTAAATTGCTTACCATTACTTATAGAAATGTCGCTTACCCAATCTTATGTCGAGTCCGCGGTTCAGTGGTCAACGTCCCAACTCTCATCGAACTTGATAGATGTTGAGCGACTGAGTAGCAAGCAGCTCTCGTAGAATAAAATGTGAATCAACTAAGACATGGTGAGTTTGAAATATGATAATTCTCTAATTGACAGATTTGTAAATATATGAATGAATCCGGCCGTTGATTTTTTTTAAATTCTTTTACTGTACCTACAGAAAAATTACCTGTCATTGTTTTACTGTCTTAGTGTCGAACAGCGTATCGTGAAATCGCGGACACATCTTCGAAGCCACTGATCGGTGTCAAGTCTAGACACGCAGCTTGTGTTAATTAACAGCGCTTCCCGTCCGACGTCAAACCATCGCCGTCAAAAAATCGCATAGGATTCGTTCTCGGGCGGAAAATAATCACGTCAGACGTATGACGCCAGGCACTTTGTCGGCCTGGCAGATTTTCTCGCCCTGCCATCGTACCGCGCCAATTTCCCCACGCGAAATCGCATGTTTGCAGAGAAGGGCGTTATTAACGATCGGGGTAGGAACGTTCGTTTCACACAGTATGTGGGTTAAAAGAGTTTGACTTAGTTTCTGAAATGTTTGACGCAAAATTCACTTGTTTGTCACCAAATATAACTGCATTTTGAATTTCACCATTCAAGTTCGGCGTCGAAGATGAACATCTTTATGATATCACGAATTTTTAGTTTCGGAGATATCCCGCGAATAGCCCGTTTTTTAATGAAATTTTTGTCGTATAACATTATTGTGAGAGGTCGATTCCTTATACACATAACGCAGACAACTGTTACGGCATATGCAAAACACATCTAACGTAATTTAGTCTACTGCACATTTGCAAAATTTTTCATACTTAGAAATTTTAATGTGTCAAGACTCGAGAGTTAGTATATATTTCGTGACTATATGTGGTATTGTGATATTTTTTGAGAAACAGACAGAAAGATATATTTTGAACGGCTTTGATTGATGCCTATTAAATGGGAGTGCTTGTTTATTATATGTTAACTGATAAATTCTATTTTTGAAATCTTGGGCTTGTTGTAAGGTTTACGCAGATTGCATAATATTTTTTATTTTGTCAAAAATGATAAATCAAGGCAGTGACTCGGCCGAGTTGTGACACCTCCCAGTGCGGACCGACTGATCAAAAAGTGCAACCGATCGTGTGCGGGGTTGCGTCACCGCGCTCAGTATTCAGCTGGGCTCAGTCGCCGTCGCCACCGCAAGCGACTTTCTCGATCCGAAGGAAACCGGTCAAGTGTGGAGTCGTGACACAGCCGCAGACGAACAGACTGAAACCGACTGGCCATTATTGTTACTGCGGGAAGCATATCGAGTAACTGAAAACGTCCACTGTCACACCGAAAACTATTTTAGACAACAATTGAAAAAACGGGTGGAATTGAGAATTTGGTCGGTTTTTACTGTTTTTTCGCTGCCGTGGTCGAGAAAGAGTGAAACATTTAGATTGAAAAAAAACTGTAGTTCCATTTTTTACATTCCTTATAAAGAACTAGATTGCACTTAGTGAGCTAGGCCCGTCATCAAAATTGATTAAACAGTAAAACCCCGATTCTACGTTTTTCAAGGGACCGTATAAAACAAACGTTAAATGCGGGAAAGTTTTATATACGAACTAAATGCCGGGACTATATAAAATCAACGCACCACGCTGGAAAACGTACAATGCGTGAACGTAAGATCGGGATTCCACTGTGCATGAATCCGCATTCTGACTAATAATGAACCATTTGTTATTCCGAAACTGAACTCTTCATGCTGGATAGTTTAAGGATACTAGGAAGAGGTTATTACATGACTAGTAGTTGGCTGATCGCTCTCTCTGCGGCCCATTTTACGTATCGAGTAGAAGGTGGACGGAAGTTGTGTGTACATCGCAGACATAAATACATGCCTTACGACAGGGGTTCTTGAGATTTGGAGAATAGTGACGGGCGGAGGCCGTATCTTTAACAATCAAATTTTATGTACCTAGACCAGTGGTCGGCAAAGTGCGGCTCCAGAGCCGCATGCGGCTCTTTTGCCCCTTCAGTGCGGCTCAGACATAAATAATAAATTAATAAATAACTACAAACTTCAGAAGAGACTTTAATGTATCTTCTTCTGTATTAAATAACTGGATGCAATCTTCCAGCAATATTTATATGGCAAGTTTTGTAGTCAAGAGATTGCTAAGAGAGTTAAACCGTACTCAGACGGTGAATATGGTACATAATTTTTTTATTTGAATTGGAGAAATACTTTGATCTTCTGCTTTATAACAATGTACGTTGGTTATCAAGAGGGAACGTTTTAAAACGTTTCGCTTCAATATTACCAGAAATTAAAGTATTTCTCTCTGAGAAGGATGATCACTATCCAGAATTAACAGACGATCATTGGATACAAATCTTTTATTTCATGGAAGACGTCACGACTCATCTAAATCAGCGTAATCATAAACTACAAGGGAAAGAAAACACAATTTTTTTCGATGTTAGAAGAAGTACTCTCATTCTAAAATAAATTATCACTTTTGCTCAGGATTTTATTCAAGGGTAACATTGTTTCAACTTCCGAGCCTGCGGAAGCATTGCCAAGAAAATAATTCAAATATTAATAAACACTATTTTAAAACAACCATTCTAAATATAAATGAAGCATTTCTCAGCAGTTTTCAAGAATTTAAAAACAGCAAAGCGACCTTAGCATTCGTCAAGACCCTTCTTAATGCTACTATAACAAATTTGAAATTTTCTCCTTTTGGCATCTACATTGGTAAATTTTAAATATAAAATTGCTGGTTTTAAAAAAATAAGGAAATATGGAGTTCAAAATTTGAACGTGTCTGTCGTGTCGAAGAAATGTGAATTTATTTTAAAACATAAGTGGTCTGCTTTAAAGAAAAGACCTGGAAAAAGAAGACATGATAATTTTCAACGCCTGGAATAGTATTCCTGACTCTTCTTTTCAATTCTACGTATTCCTGTAAAAAATCTTTTTCAAGCATGTATTTTATCAAGAGTAAGCCCAGAAGTCGTCTTATTGATGAACATCTGGAATCATGCCTAACATTAAAAACAATAACTCCTACAAACCTGACTTACTCAAACTCTCCAAGGCGATGCAAGGACAATTAAGTGTCAGTTAGTTGTCAGTAATTATTTTTTTTTTTAAGGGATTATTTTTATGAGTTTTACTCAGTGTACCCATAACTAATGAAGAACTAAAATTATAATAAGCGTGTATTAAATTAATAGGGAGAATCGGCTCCCAATTTTTTTTTTAATCGTTGCAATGTTCATATTTGGCTCTTTGGCGAATAAGTTTGCCGACCACTGACCTAGACAATACTTATTTTATCAATGTTTCCTGGGTAGATTTACACATGTGTTTCATTCAAATATATTTTTTTTTAATTTACCTTTACAAAAGAATTATAAAAAAATACCATACAGCTTATACATATTAAAAAAACTACTTCGTAAAGTAACCTAAATGGTTAAAAAATTTGCGACATTAATAAATGGAATACACCTGGAAAACTTTTGGATATTTTCGTTGTAGCGGGTGCACGAAAATAGTTCAGCGGGCGC